>JAOTQJ010156842.1:0-72513 GCA_025642045.1 Solanum sejunctum | reverse complement strand
GTCCGGTTAGAGTTTCTTGAGGAATTAAAGGTCCAAAGCATGAGATATGATATGACTGATGTTATGATGATAAAATAAGCTTATGTTTATGATATACTCTATATAAAGTGTTGCATTAGACCATACCCGATCCGAAGGGACAAGAGCCCAGGTAACCATGTCGGGGGTTTATACTCATCAACCATGCGAGGGGTTTATAATTCATCACCGTGTTGGTAAGGTGTGATTACCATAAACCATGTGAGGGGTTTATGCCACACAACCACCAAGGGGTTTATACCTTGAACAACTAGCTTGTTCTCTTCTACACATATGATATCCTATATGAGCATGAGTTACTTAAGCATGTTTTACTCAAGTATTGATCATACATGTCGTATTGTTATATTATGCCTATTGCTTAATATTATGCATTATGATTATGATGCCTAACTATTGTTGCATTGCATCCTACATACTTAATATATTTAAATGTACTAACGCATACTCTCGCCTACATGATATCAACATGTAGGAACCGGAGCCCAAGTTGATCATCCTCCTCCGCATGGCTAGTTCAGTGCTACTCAAGCTTGTTGCTAAGTTCTCTATTTCAGGAACTTTAGTCTATTCCCTCTCTTGTTATGTATTGAGATACTCTTCTTTATGTTCCATTTGACTTTGAGGGTGAGCCCGGTTGCTTTGTCTTGGCCCCCACTCTTATATATGTAGTAAAGGTGGTTGTTTCACATATTATTCATCTATGAAATGAGTTGACTCTTGTATCTTGATTATGATGATATGGAAGTGCTTTCCCGTAGCCTCGATTTACACATTCTTTTATCTCTTGAAGCTTGATTAGTGTTTCTATGACCAAGGATGTGTAATGATGCTCTAATAGACTTGCTTGGGATCCCTCCGAGTTCGACTTGTACCATGTCACGTCTAGGCCCTAGGCTTGGGTCATGACAAACTTGGTATTAGAGCACTAGGTTGATAGATCCTCAGAGTCCAACATACCGCATCTATTGGAGTCTTATTCATTGTTGTATTGTTCACCCCAACCATGAGTAGGAGGCTATGAGGGGTTTTAGGAAATATTTCACTTCTTCATGATCCATGTCGTGCGATAAAGTTAGGTCCCTTAGGGCTTCTTTCTAACCCCTAACTGTTATAGTATAGGATATATCTCAAGATAGTAAGGATTATGCTATGATGAATACAGATATTTGCTATGCTCTATGGAAGGTGGCCAAAGCGGCGGCAAAAATTGGCAACTCACCTCGGTCAACAAGTGGGTGCTCCCCAGACTTCTAGTGGTGAGCGAGGAGGTTGTGAGGGCAAGACGACCCATAATGTGGGTAAGTTCCAAAGCTTTAACGGAAGAGATAGAGGTGGTGTGATGCCTTATGGTAGGTGCCCAAAATGTGATAAAGGCCATGATGGCTTATGATTAAGAGGTACACGTGCTTTTATGGGTGTAGTAAAGTGGGTCACAAGCTAAAAGATTGTCATATGTTTAAAGGAAGTGTAATGTGGTCAAACTTTAGATCAAGGTGGTTGTGTTGATCAAGTCGATCAAGGAGGGATTGAGATGCCTGATGCTATTACGGTAAGTTGAAGTTTCCTTGATTTTGTTGTGTATGCATTGATAGGCCGGTATGCCACTATTTCTTCTCTATTCTTTTGGGTTGCCAGTAGGGTTTCTTGTGTGCCTAAGTTGTTGTGTGGATCCTTGGTGTCTATTCTTTTGTTGGGTATATTGTTCCTAGAAGGTTTGTAGGTGTTGATCCAGTTTTGTATTGTATTAGGTCTTGCTTTGTGGCTTGTTGGAGTTGGTATGGTAAATTTTGATGTCATTTTAGGGATGAAATAGTTACATGTATGTTATATTTTCATGGATGGTTGGACCCATAGAGGTAGATCCGAATCCTTAATGAGTTCGTCTTTGAGTGGCAGATTGTTAAATAGTAGCAAGAGAGGTAGGTCCATTTCTTGTCTTAAGGTACAATTGATCTTTAAGGGGTTGCATTTGTCATCTTATGAGAAATAGAGGTGTTGAACCTAAGTTGTTTTGTCTTAAAATTATTGTTGGTGGTAGAAGAGGCTTTGAATGTCCTTTCTGATATTTTGAATTTTGGAGTAGTGTCCTTTGGTTTGACTAGTACACTGGGTATGCCTATATGTCTCAAGAGTAAGATCTTTAGTCCCTACTCTAATAAGTTTATGGTGGTTTTGGTGATGATAATATGGTTCTTTCCTTAATGAGATAGTTCATGTGAATCATTTGAGGGTAGTACTACAAGTTCAAGGAAGAAGGTTGGATGCTAAGTAGGAGAGATGGGAATCTTGGTGATAAGAAGTTGCCTTCCTAGGATGTGTGGTGCTGGGTGATGGTATTAAGATGGACCTTAGTAAGACGAAGGTGATTAGAGATTAGCCTAGTCCTTAGACTTCATCGGGTATAAGGAGTCTCTTAGGTTAGTGGGATATTATTGGAGGTTGTGAGTAGGGTAATTTGGTAGGTCCGAGAGTTGCTATTTCTTGTGTTATTCCTTGGGTGCTAGTAAGATTCATATGTATATGGGTTGATCCTTGGTTCCTTCCACTCAAGGAGACCCTAAAAAAATTATTTTCAAGAAAACCTACATGGATTTTACTTATTTTAATTTGGGATTTGAATATTATGATTCCTAAGATTCTAGTGATGCATGGGTAGTGCTTATTTGATGATTTTAATGTGATTTAAGCCATTTTATAAGGACTTACTTTGGGTTTATGAAGTTATAAGTATGCATGTTCCTTTTTTAAATGATTTATGCATGAGGGATTACACCGATGGATTTAAATATGGAATTAACTATGTTTTCACTCCAGCTTCGTAATATAAATGTTGATTTTACATGGAATTTTAATTACCCATGTCATTTACTCATTGTACATAGCATATGCATTTGTGTACATGGATTATTTTGAAAAAAATTATGATATAGACCAATTTCGTTTTATGGTATGATTTTGATAAAAGATTGGTTATAACAATATTGTGATCACATATATGTCTTTCATTTTGGCTCTTTAAG
The DNA here is from genome assembly GCA_025642045.1 of Solanum sejunctum. Taxonomy (NCBI): domain Eukaryota; kingdom Viridiplantae; phylum Streptophyta; class Magnoliopsida; order Solanales; family Solanaceae; genus Solanum; species Solanum sejunctum. Next base: position 69,451 of record JAOTQJ010156842.1, on the reverse strand, counting down.
TATTTTGGATGCTTGCACCATTTTATATATGAATGGGCTATTCCTATGCATGAGTATTATGACTATAGAGTTATGATTTTGTCATTTGAGCCTAAGTATGAATTATTATGAATGGTGTTTGGCTTTTAAGCCCAATGGTGCATTGAAATGATTTGGAAAATGACTATTGCCTCTTTGAAAGTATGTACATGCATATTATAAGTATTCTTGTGGGATGACGACTTAGCTTGTTGTGTTGGGGGTCTTGTGGTAGTTTTGGCAACTTGTATAGCATGTTTATAATGAGTGCAGAACCCATAAGGTTGTAATATAATGACTAAGGATGGTCGATCTATTTAGTCAACTATAATGGGTTAGTCACTACTCTAAGATTGAGCTTTGGTTCGGGTTTTGCTCCCAAGTGTGGATGAGGGAAGGTAATGACCCTAAGTGTCCTATTGAATGAGAAATGAACATTTTGGTTGTTGGTGGAGTTATTTAGTGGGTTTGTGCACTGGTTGTGTCTATTGCGTTTCATGAATAGGGTCTTAAAACCCCACCTTGTATGTATGTGGTGGTCTCTAGCAATGAGGTATTATTTTCTATTTATGGGTAGCATTGCGAGTCTTAGAGGATAAGAGGTTCTTTGCTAAATACGATAAGCGTGAATTATGGGTAACAAGAAGGTAGTTAGAACTCCTTAATAATTATGATATGAGTGTGCATTATTTCTCTAGTAAGGCTAATGTTATAGTTGGTTCTCTTAGTAGGGTGCCTATGGGTAGCCTAGTATATGTGGATAATGGTGGCAAAAAGGAGACTAGTGGGGTCCATCGGTTAGTTAGGTTGAGGGAAGTTGAGAATCATAGTATAGTGTTCTTGATGGTTCTAAATCTTGTTGGGTTAAGAGGTCTAGATTAGGTAAGGCTTTCATTCCGCATTATTAGAGATAAAAGTTTTGGGTGAGAAAGTGATAGAGTGGAGGTTGTCTCCCAAGGGGTAGATGGTGGTTATGGTACCAAAAGGGTTAGGTATATTTAAGGTTGTCAGTTGTGCTAAGGATTATGAGTCCTTATAGTGTGTAAAGGGAGGTTAGTAAGGTTGCATAAGTTTGGGAATTGCCTATGGTAGGGGTACGTTTATCCGGTTCGTCATGCTTTTAGGTTTGGAGATGTGTTAGTGACTCTAGTGCTATAGCACTCTTTGAAATTATGGGTCATATGGAGGACAAGCTGGCTTAGGGGAAGGTCTCGATGGAGGTTTTGGATGGATGAGTAGAGAAGTTGATTAATGAGGATGTGATGTTCATTAAGGCCCTCTTGAAAGGATCATCAAGTCAATTGTGTCTCCAAGGAAGCCAAAGCGGTCTTATGGGGGCGATATTCGTACCTTGTTCACTCTAATCAAGCCTAAGATAACTACTAGGTTCTTCATTTGATTTTAAGTCCTGTGCTCTAGCCACATGTCATTCATATGTATTCATGTTTAAGTTGACAAATTTATGATGAATTTACACTTATGTTGAGATCTTGAAAATTGTGTTTTAAAGTGAATTGTTGCATTCCCGTTGGGGCTAGTTTGTTTATGATTATTCTTGTCTTGTATGTCTTTTTTACATTTGGGGACGAATGTTCACAAGGGGGAGATATTGAAACAACCCTAAAAAGTGCCTGAAAATGTGTCTCGGAATGCTCGACATTTTAAATTCCATATATCTCAAAATCCATTTGTTATTTCAAAAATATGGCTTCATATTCTTATTTAGGGGGTCCAAATTAGGGGGAAGGGCATCTAACCCCAATTTTGGAGCAACCACAGCAAAATTTGATTTTTCCAGATTTTGAATTTCTAGAGGCGGTCTGCGACCACTCTGCAACGTGCGTCTGTCGCGGAGTAGTGTTAATTTTGACCAGTTTTGGTGTCTAAGTCTTGGACGTAAGTGTTCTCAAGTATATTTTTACCTATACTTAGTCATATTTCACCCTCATATCACCCAAAACATTTCCTAATACTCACTCAAACACTTAGACTAATATTTCTCTCAAGATTCAAATCTCGAAACCCTCATCCGAATCTAAGGAATCCCTTCAAGCTTCAAGTCTCCATTAAAGTCTTATTTAAGAATTCTTCAAGGTCAAGGTATGTGGGTTTCTTTCATGGGTTCATTTTACCCATGATACCTAAGCATACTATTACATAAATTGCATGATTTAAAGTTGATTTACAAATCGGTCTTGATTATTATGAAATTCACTACACACTATGTTAAAGCTATGTAAAGTTGTGACTGTTTTGCTATGTTTGCGCTATACATCTTTGATATATTGTATGACTTAAGAAGGGGTTTTTAAGTATATGTCTTAAGGGTGTTATAAGGTATTGTTGATGGTTTTGCAATGGATTTTTTTGCATGATTTCATTCCTATATTTCATGATTTTATACTATCATTACAAGCCCTCAAAGTGTTTGATAAAATATCCGGATATGGTTTCTTGAGGAATTAAAGGCCCAAAGCATGAGATATGATATGAATTGTTATGATGATGAAATGAGTTTATTTATATGATATACTCTATATAAAGTATTGCATTAGACCATACCTATTCTGGGGGGATAAGATCCCCAGTAACTATGTTGGGGGTTTATACTCATCAACCATGCGAGGGGTTTATACTTCATCACTATGTTGGTAAGGTGTGATAACTATCAACCATGTGAGGGGTTTATACCATACAACCACCAAGGGGTTTATACCTTGAACAACTAGTTTTGTCTCTTCTACACATATGATATCCTATATGAGCATGAGTTACTTAAGCATGTTTTACTCAAAGCATTGATAAAACATTCTATATTGTTATATTATGCCTATTGCTTAATATTATGCATTTTGATTATGATACCTATCTATTGCATCATACATACTTAGTACATTCATAAGTACTAATGCATACTCTTGCCTACATGATATCATTATGTAGGAATCGAAGCCCAAGTTGATTATCCTCCTCCACGTGGCTAGTTTAGTGCTACTCACGCTAGTTGGTGAGTCCTCCACTTTGTGGACCTTAGTATACTCTCTCTCTTATTATGTACTGATACACTCTTCTTTATGTTCCATTTGACTATGAGGGTGAGCCCGATTGCTTTGTCTTCGCCCCCGCTCTTATCTATTTTGTAGAGGTGGTTGTTGGACATATTATGTATCTATGAAATGAGTTGACTCTTGTCTCTTGATTATAGTTATATGGAAGTGCTTTCCCTTAGCCCCGGTTTCCCTATTCGTTTATCTCTTGATGCTTGATTAGTGTTTCTGCGACAAAGGATGTGTAATAATGCTCTAAGAGTCTTACATGGGGTCCCTTCATGTTCCCCTTTCGCTGTGTCACGTATATGCCCTAGGCTTGGGTCGCGACAGGGTCTTTGGACTCAAGCTATGAGCTCTGGTCCTTATTGTCATTACCCAAACGTAGGTCCTAGACATGACACAATGAATGGGAAACCGAACGGTCCCCAAATAAGCCTTTTAACCATACATAGTACATCCTTGATTATGAAAGCATAATTGAACAACAAGAACATAATTCTAGGAGAACCGGAATTTTGGACTCAAGCTATAGGGATGTTATAGGGAAGATGATTAACATGGCCATATAGCAAATAAAGACTAATGGGCAGGTAAGTATCACTCATTCTGTGAGGGCAAAAGGGACCTATGACTTCCATCTTATCATCAACATACAACAAATATAAAGGGGAAATAAGAGCTAAGGGAAGTCTTCCATAATGACATAAACAGAATAGGAGAAAAGCTCATACATAGATCCATATCCAACAAGACCTCTAACAGGGGCCAAGAAATCTTCTATTCTCAACCATAAAAGATAAATATCCATAAATAAACAAGTCTTAACAAAAACATGAAAGTAAGTGGATGTTGTCCCCAAAATAGAGGACTCACCTATAGCAATCTTCAATCAATCCTCTAGCCACGTGGATGAGAAGGGTGAATAGGAGCTCCAGTCATTACATGGTTAGATCATGTATGCAAAAAGTATGCATTCGTACTTGAAATATACTAAGTATGAGGATTACAATGCAACAAGGAATATAAGTCATAATTAAAAAATATGCATACTAATAATCAATGGATATAGGCTCAATATGGTATAGATGTTCAATGCTTCGTCAAAATATGCATGAAGAGTAACCAAGTCACATGTTTATGTTTACATAGGTGGGAAGAGACCATAACCCACATGTTAGACCAAGCGAACTACTACTTAAAATCTTGATATTTACTTCACACTGGAGATGGAGTGGTATACTTTGTGAAGGTAGATCGAAACACTAACCTTACTGCATGGCCTTTTTGAAAAGTGTCACCAAACATCCTTACCTTATGGCATGGCTTTTTTGATAGGTTTCACAAGGTATCCTTAGCTTAATACATAGCCTTTTTGGTAGGTTTAACAAATATCCTTACCTTACGGCATAGCCTTCTCAGTCATTACAAGCCCATATAAGGAATCAATATCACAAACCTATGGTGGGATATAGTTTAGGGACAATGACTACCAATCAAGGTCCTCTTGGTGCTAGTTCAACAATCCCACAAAATAGTCAATTTATCTACTTAATCATATCTTACATAATTTCACAACTCATTGTAGCATCTTAAGAGTAGCTCATCAAAACAAAACTTCATGGCAGCAAAGATAGGGCTTCACATCCTTCATAATATTTATAATATTCTCATGAGTTCATAACATGCTTCCTCCATCAATCTCGAAGGGAGCCAAGGATTCACTATTTTTTGGCTTTGAGATATGATGGAATAAAGCAAAATGGCTCTTTAAATTGTCTGCGCTTCTTTCAATTATGAAGTAGCAGTTAGTCAATGCAACTTTCGACGTTCATCATGGGTCATATGGAAACAGTCGCGCTATGTTTTTAAACATAGGGGTCAGGCTGCGTACATTCGACCCCTCCTTACCCCGCAATGGGCGGGAGCTTTTGAGGCATTGGGGTAATGTTGTTGTTTTAGTTCATAACATGCTTATTAGCCCTCAATTCAGCATAACATTCTTATCTTGCATAATTTGCCATAATCATATCATTAATATAAGAGACTTGTCGCATAGCTTTAGTCAAACATGGTGGTTATATGCACCGAATATTAAGATCTTGCAATTCAAGATTATAAAATATTAGAGGAGTAGAATCAATTCATTTGAAAGTCATTCAAATCAACCCATCAATATTGTAGTAAAAGACCCAATTTGGGTATTATAAAATCCAACTAAAATCTACAAGTTCGTTGATAGCTTTTCATACCATTATAAAGTACATAACTTTAGTATTATAAACTTCATCATAATGTCAAATCCCAATGGGTACTCATGCATCAAATCAATACTTGAAGCATTCAAACTTAAATCACGTTCATAACACATAATAGGAAGAACTGATAAAGTATTCAAGCTTAAAATCATGAAATATTCATAAAAGAGAAGAGTTGGGCTCCATCAGTGAAAAGACCTATAGATGAAGATCCACACACCTCAAACTTGAGATTTATTGAAGGGAAACATAAGGAAGACTTGGGGATTTACTTGTATTCTTAAAATTCAAAGTGAGTTCTTAAGATCTTTGAGATTTATTGGAGGATTTGATGAAGATTTGAGAGGATTTTGAGTGATGTTCTGTGAGTTCTAGTGCTTGAAATGGTTGAACAATAAGGAATTTCTATCTATATAGGTATTGGGTTATTATGCAACTGCCCTCAAGTGAAACATAAAATTTTTAAAAAATTTTGACCTTAGGTAAACAAAGTTTGTGATGTGGACTTATTCCTGTACATTTCATTTTAAGTTAATTTTTCCGTTTATTGGCCTAGAAATAAATTTAGGCCATTTTGGTACTATAGGGGTCTAATGCTGTAACGTGGACTAGTCACGTTCTCTTCTAGTTAAGCCCCAGATCATCCAAAAAATTATTTTTTGATATGAGTGACCTAAAAATTGATTACCCCCCTTTTCTACATAATTTTTTCCCTGAAAAAGAATACAAAGTTGGATTTACAAAATTACACACGAATTTTATGATATTCAAAAAGAATACACTATAGGCATTTTCTGAGTCACGTAAGAGGTTTTATAATATCTTCCTCTTGGAAACATTCATCCCCGAATGTAATGGAAACATACTTTAGAAGAGTTATAATCAATTTTCAGCCCACATGAATGCTTCACTGCATCTTAAACATTATTTTCATGAAAATTTCAAGCTTATGCCTCATAAATCATCAAAAATATCACTTATAAGTATATGTATATATGTAACATAATCTAGAGAGGCTAAAGTACAAGACTTGACACCATAGATACGATTAACTTATTACCTTAGGTTTGTGTAGAGTGGAAGAGATAAGCTTCTTCATGTCGTCTTCAGCTTCTCAAGTCGACTTTTGCCTTGTTGATTCCTCCAATGGACTTTGACGGAGGCCACATCTTTGGTTTTCAACCTCTTCACTTGTCTATCCAATATTTCCACCAAAACATCCTTATAAGTCAAATTATCTTCCACAACCTCCAAAGGCACTCTAGAACTTAAGTCACCTACACAGTTTCTCAACATAGTTACATGGAAAACTGAATAAACCATACTCATTTCTACAGGCAAGTCTAATTCATTGGCGACCTTATCAATCCTCCTCAAGATTCTACATGGTCCTATATACCATTGGCTTACTTTGCTTATCTAAATCAAACAATACCTTCAATGGGTGAGCCCTTAAATACAACTAATCATCTACACCAAACTCAAGATTTGTTCTTGTCATAATAGAGTAGGACTTTTGCCTAGTTTGAGTTGTCTTCAACCTTTCCCTTATCAACATTGCCTTTTCTAAAGCTTCCATAACTGAATTCGGTCCTAACAAAGCTATCTTATCCACTTTAAACCACCGAATTCAGGATCTACATCATCTTCCATATAAAGCTTCAAAGGGAGATATTCAATGCTAGCTTGATAGTTATTGTTGTAAACAAACTCAATAAGTGGAAGATGCTCATACCAAATATCTTTAAAGTCTAACACACAAGCTCTAAGCATATCCTCAAGAGTTTGAATGTTTATTTTGGCTTGGCTATCTATTTGTGGGTGAAAGGCCCTACTAACCTTGATTTTAGTATCAAGGTCTCTATGGAAGTAGCTCCAAAAATGTCAAGTAAATTGAGCACCACGATCCAAAATAATATCCATTAGAACCACATGGAATCTACAATATATGAATGTACAACTTAGCATAATCTTTGGCACCATCAGTCATTTTAACTGGTAGTAAGTGAGCCGAATTTGTCATTCTATCAACAATAACCCATATGGAATCAAAATGCCTCCTAGTCTTAGGTAAGCCGATCATAAGATCCATCTTGATTTCTTCCCACTTCCAAGTATAAATCTCTATATCTTGGGTTAGGCCACCCGACCTTTGATATTCTACTTTGACTTGTTGGAAATTATGACAACCGGCTACAAACTTGGCAATATTCCCTTCATACCACCCACCTAATACACTACCCTTAAATCTCTATATATCTTTGTAGAATCAAGGTGAATAGAATAAGATGAATTATGTGCCTCTGCTAATATAAAATTCCTCAACCTATCAACATTGGGCACACCCAACCGACCTTGATATCTAATGATACTATGTCCCCCTTGGTAGAAAACCTCCAACTTGCCCTCTTTCACGAAAGTCTTCAACTCTAACAATAAGGGGTCAAGGTCTTGTTTGGATTTGACCTTTTATATCAAAGAAGATTTAGAACCATCAACAACCACCATACCACCGCTTTTAACTTCATCCAACCAAACCCCTAATCTAGCCAACTAATGGACCTTCATTGTAAATTCCTTCTTACCATCATTTATATGATCCACACTCTCCACGGACACTCTAGCTAGAGCATCAACAAGAACGTTAGCTTGCTCGAGTAATAATTCATACTCACGTCATATTCATTAAGGAGTTCTAACCATCATTTTTGCCTCAAATTAAGATTTCTTTCAGTGAACACATAGTGGAGACTCTTATGGTCAGTAAAGATAACTAAATGAACCCCATACAGGTAATGACACCGTAATTCAAAACAAAAACCATGGCAACTAGCTCACAATCATGGGTAGGATAATTATGCTCATGCATCTTTAGTTTCCTAGAAGCCTAAGCTATGACTTTGACACTTTGCATCAAAATACACCCCAATTCATCTCTTTAAGAATCACAATATACCATAAAGCCTTCTAACCATTCCAGTAGAGCCAAAATAAGAGTGGATGTATGATTGTCTTTAAAATTTTGAAAATTCTTTTCACATTCATCGGTCTAAACAAATTTCACATTTTTTTGTGTCAGTTTTGTCAAAGGGGAAGCAATTGAAGAAAATCTCTAAACAAATATCCAGTAATATTTCACTAAGCCCAAGAAACTCCTAAATCCATTGGGATCGATGGCCTAGGCCAATTTCTCATGACTTTCATCTTTTTAGGATCCACTTTAATCCCTTCACTCAACACCACATGCCCTAAAAAGGAAACATCTTTCAACCAAAACTCATATTTATCAAACTTAGCAAACAACCTCTCATACCTTAAGGTTTGAAACAATACCCTAAAATTTTCTACATGTTCTTCTTCACTCCAAGAGTAAATCAAAATATCATTTATGAACAGCACCACAAACATGTCAAGGTAGGGTTTAAAGACCCTATTCATAAAATCCATGAATATCATCAGTGCATTAGTTAGGCAAAACAACATCACTACAAATTCAAAATCCCTATATCTAGACCAAAATATTGTTTTTGGAATATCACACTCTCTTAACCTTATTTGATGATATTCAAACCGAACGTCAATCTTAGAGAAGTGACTAGCTCCTTGTAGTTGATCAAATATGTCATCTATCCTTGGAAAATGATACTTGTTATATATGGTGACCCTGTTGAGTTTTCAATAATCGATGCACATTCTAAGTGAGCCATCTTTCTTTCTCATAAATAACACTAGTGTAGTCCAAGATGACTTACTAGGCCTTATAAAACCCTTTTCCAACAAACCTTTCAATTGGTCCTTTAACTCCTTTTTCTCCATTTGGGCCATATGGTAGGGAGGAATAGAAATTGATTGTGTATCAAGAATTAGGTCTATACCAAAATATATTTTCCTTTTGGGAGGAATACCAGGTGAGTTCATCGAGTAAGACATTAAGAAACTCATTAACCACCAAAATCAACTCAATATGAGAGACTTTAGATCAACATCCTTAACCTTTACAAGATGGTAAGTGCAACCCTTAGAAATCAACTTTCGGACCCTAAGACGAGATGATTTTACCCTTAGCCACCAAATCATGACCTACCTATTTAAGGATGGACTCATTTGGTAATTAGAACTTAACTTTGAGGGTTCTACAATTAATAAAAGCATGATATGCATGTAATTAATCCATCCTAAGAATAATATCAAAATCTACCATGTCTAGCTTAACAAAATCACAAGGCAAGACTCTATGCAATAAAGACATAGGACAACCACTATAAGCACTTTTAGCAATAATAGACTTACCAATAGGGGTAGATGATGTACTTTAAAGTACAAGACTTTTGATGCTTTAAACTTAGAATTTTGTGCGTTCTGGAAGTGATGTTGCTAGGTTTGATGTGCTTTTGTGTTGATTTTGTAGGATTTTAGAAATTGGGATATTCTTGGGCTAAGTTATGTAGATTGTAAAATTTTGAGGCATTACGAGACCTTCTACAGGTTGTGGTTCATTCCTTGAGCCATAGATGAGCTTTGTTGGTTATAATTAGTGAAATTCTAATTTTCAGAAGTTGGAACCACATGTTACGACATGGGTTGTAGACCATTGAAGACCCATATACCTGTCCGTATTTTGAAGATCAGAGAATATGTATAAATGTTGAACAACCACCAGACAAAGGCTCCCATGGGTTATAATTCAAGTGATGGGTACTACATCAATTCGTGCCCTGAGGATTAGAGATTTTGAAGAGTTATTGAAGAACTAATGAATTAAAAAGTCATAATTCATAATCATTGAAAAGTGTGCATGCATGTATCATTTATCTTTTCTTTATGAATGTTTCTTAACGATTACAAATGTTTGAACTTACCTAATTCTTACTTATCTGATCAAGGGAGTAGTGAATGGGAAAAGGGATAAACTAATGACATTCAGTGTGATTATACTAGTCTAATTAACCTAAATAGATCAAGGAAAGAGTGTGCTGGGAGGAGGTAAGGGTATGAAACGTGACACCTCGAGGATGGATCATATAACTTAGTGAAATATTTCTAGCGCTTGGACCAAAGGGCTAGGTGAACATAACTTACCAGTTTTGTGTAACCCCCATATGCTTGAGGGTGTAAAAGTGCAAAAGAGATGGAATCTAGAGAATTTTCAACTATCAATGAGTTCTACAGAAGGGTTTATGGGCCATAGGTAGTCCAACAAGCCATAACTTTGGCTCGTGGAATGATTGTCAAACTTAGTAAAAAAATTGATTTCTAAAATTGAGAGTACGAGATACCAACCAACCCATACTTTGACTTATGAGCCATAACTCTTGTCATAGGTTGAGGAATAGAGATATTTTCAAAGGATTCAAAATGTTACCAGATGAGATTTCCCCTTCCACGACCCATAGACTGGACCTCAACCCATAATTGAGGTCTCATGGTCTTGTCTGGTAGGTTTTCAGAAAGGGTGAATTCAACCTTACCTAATTTTCTAATTCAAAGCTACATCATTTAAGCCTCCAAAAGACCCCTTTTCAACCTTATACAAGCTTAATCCACTCTATTCCCCCTCATGCTCAAATACCCTAAGTCTAAATCCTTCCCAAATACAATCAAGCTCCCTCAAGGTGTTTAAGTGTAAGGTGCAAGCTATGGTTTCAAATTCTTCACTTCTTGATTAGATTTTCTTCTATTAAATGACACCAAGGTATGTGAGTTTTGATTTGTGGATATCTTTCCTCCAGAAAGCTTAATATATCCTCTTCCTCATCTATTTTTGAGATTTTGGAAACTTATGGATGATTTATTAACTCTCTTATATGATAATTTTATAAATTAATTGATGGTATTTTACCTTTGTATACTATGTTACATTGAAATGACATGTAAAATTGATGGATTTTTATAAGGGATTGATGATACTCTAGCTAGTCTTATGATGCTTTTGGTGGATTATTTTGAATAATGTTCAAGTGACCTTATTTTACTCCTCTCATATCATTTACTCTTGCATTGCATGGTTTTAAGATTTATATACATTTTCCCACCATGATTTTATTAAGAATACATGTCAACACTCTTATCTGATGAATGCCTTTTGTCAAAATATGTATATTATGTATGTTGAGACTATTATGAGGGTCAATAAGTATGCTATGAGCTTGATATAAATATAAAGAATGATGGAAAGCCCTATCTATGATGTTATAAGCTATGTCTTAGTGAGCCACTCCAAGAACTAAATTATGATATTTTGAGACTATGAGTAATATGACTATGACTATGTTTTAGGTATTCTTTGGGATTGTGACCTAGCACCGAGAGTATCTTGGTAGTCTCCTATTGTCCCTAAACTATGTGCCATCACAGGTTCATATTGTTGATTCCTTATATGGGCTTATATCTACCAAAAAGTCAATGTCGTAAGGTAAAGATAATTGATGATGCCTATAGAAAAGACCATGTCATAAGGTAAAGGATATATGGGTACTTCCCAAAAAGGCTATGCCATAAGGTGAATGTTTAGTTTACCTTGGCAAAGCAGATAACTCTTTGTTTGATGTGAAGTAAATATTAGAATTCTAAGTAGTAGCTCGCTTGGTCTTACATGTTAGTTACTGTCCATTCCCACTATCTATATGGTGTTATGCGATTTGATGATTCTTCATACATGTTCAACTAAGGATTTTCCATTCGACATACTGAGCATATATCTATTGACTATGATTATGCATATTGTTTAAGTAAGACTTGTGTTTTTTGTTGCATTGCACCCCACAAACTTAGTATATTAAGTACCAACGCATATGTTTTTCCTATGTGAGCTAACATTGTAGGGATCGAAGCTACTATTCATCCTCCTCCTCCACGTAGCTAGATGGTTTAGTTGAAGATTGCTTGTGGTGAGTCCTTTATTCCGAGGGCAGTAGCCACTTACTTTAATGCTTATTAAGACTTGTCCATTTATGAATATTTAACTTTTGAGGTAATCTTGGGAGATGTCTTAGCCCCCTCTCAAAGTATGCTCCTCACTCAGTCATTGATCCTAGGGTAAAGATACACAAGTTTATGTTGGGAGTGTCCCACTTGAAGGTTTCTACCTAAAAAGGCAACTTCTTTCAACATTGTGGAACCAATGTCATGATGCACAATTATTATGTAACCCACAAGATTAGATTCCTATTTCATAATGAGCCCATCCTTGAGTGGATAGGCTATGATTCTGTGGTTAAGGTAGGTTCATCTCTTGTCTTAAGGCTCGAGAGTTAATTTCTAAGCGATGCACATATCATCTTGTAAGGGTTGGGGATATTAAGTCGAAAATCCCTGTTATTGAGTAGGTTTCTATGGTTAATGAGTTTCTTGATGTTTTTCCCAATAAGTTACCCAATGTCCCTCCCAAAAGGGAGATAGATTTTGGTATAGACTTCCTCTCCAATACATAACCTATTTTTATTACCTCTTACCACATTTCCTCGATGGAGTTGAAGGAATTTAAGGATAAATTGAAGGAGCTATTGGAGAAGGTTTTATTAGGCCTAGCAAGTCGCCTTGGGGTGCGTCGGTGCTGTTTGTAAGAAAGAAAGATGGTTCAGTTAGAATGTGCATCGATTATTGGTAACTTAATATGGTCACTGTGAAGAACAAATACCTTTTGCCAAGAATAGATAACCTATTTGATCAACTATAAGGGGATAGTGACTTCTCAAAGATTGACCTTTAATTTGGGTATCATCAATTGAGGGTAAGGGAGTATGATATTCCCAAAATGGTCATTCAGACTAGATATGGACATTTTGAGTTTGTGGTAATATCCTTTGACCAAACTAATGCTCCAATGATATTTATAAATATTATGAATAGGGTCTATAAACCCTACCTCAACATATTTGTGGTGGTATTCATTGATGATAATTTGATTAATTCCTAGAGTGAAGAGGAGCAGGTTGTCACTACCCAAGCCTAGGGCCTAGATGTTACCCGATGCATGGGGAACCCAAAGGAACCCCAAACAAGCTAATAATAAGAAATAGTAAATAGGGATAAATGGTGTTATGGGATATCTTTCATATCATAAAACATCAAGAGAGTCAAAGAGAATCAAACTCATAACATCATTACATAACTTGTCCAACAGCACCTCTAAACATAGAACTTAGCGGGGGCCAAGACAAGCAACTGAGTTCACCCTCACAGTCAAAGCATACAAAATAAAGGAAGGAGAGTATTAGCATAACATAAGAGCAAAATACATCATCCTTGGAGTTGAGGACTCACTAACTAGCTTGAGAGAGATCGTACTAGCCATGTTGAGGAGGACGGTAGTCAAGCCGGGCTCTGGTTCCTCCATGTTAACATCATGTAGGCATAGAATATACGTTAGTATGTTTGAATGTACTAAGTATGTAGCATGCAATGTAGCAAGAGCTAAGCAACATAATCGAAATGCATAAACATAGGCAATGAATAAGCATATTGCAATATGGCATGCATGGATGATGCTTAGATTAAATCATGCTTACATAGAACGTAATACGTATGTAAGAAGTGACCATCAATATAGAATATCCAAGGCCTACGACCCTCTTGGAAAGGCGAGTAAGGTACAAACCCCTCAACATGGTTATTGAGGTGCATATCCTCTAACGTAGTAGCACGAGCCTACTACTTCCCTAGCAAGGCAATCAAGGTACAAACCCCTCAACGTGGTTACTGAGGTACATACCCCCCAATCATGGTAGAACGAACCTACTACCTCCCGAACGAGGCAATTGAGGTACCAACCTATCAATCTGATTACCCAGGCCTACGACCCCCCGAGAGAAGCTTGGTTGGTCAACTCACAATACCATGGAGGAAAATGACACATATATACATTCTAGCCATGCTTTAGACCTTCAACAACTCAAGAATCCATAACCGGACATCTTTTCAAACACTTGGCGAGGGTGTAATGCTAGTACAATACCATGCAATTCAAGAGTGAAGTCATGCAAGAAAATCCAATGTAAAACCACCCACCAATACTTAGTAACATCCTCTTGCAAGATACATCAATACCCTTCATCAAATCCCACAATAGATCATAGATTCATAGTTCAAAACATCTTTAAACAGTCACACTATTAGAAAAATCCCAATATAGTTCATAGTTAAATTCATAATAAGTATGACCCATAAGTAAATCAACTTAGAAACATAAGATTTAGGTAAAAGGGAAGCTTAGGCACCATGGATGAAAGGACCAAATGGTTAAAGCCCACATACCTTGACTTTGGAGAATCCTTGATGAAGATTGAAAATGGAGACTTGAAGCTTGACTGAAATCCTTAAGAGCCCAATGAATTTTGGAGCTTGAAATTTGGGGTGAAATATTTATCTAAGTGTTTGAGATAGTATTATATGATATGAAGATAAAATATAACTAATACATATTTTTACGCATAGGAAGACTTAGGCCTAAGAACCAAAAGCCTTGGATCGGACTAAAAATGACTGGGTAAACATAACACTATTCAGCGCCATGGCCATGTCGCGCCAGGGGCGTAGACTTATTCTGGATAAGCAAATTTTAGAAAATTGAAATTGTGATTCATTTGATCTAAAATTGGGGTTAGACCTATTTCCCACTCAATTTTAACCCCTGATAAAAAATATGAAGTAGAATTTTTGATATCACACATGAATTTTGAAATATATGAAAATTACAATTTCGAGCATTTTAGAGGCACATTTTCAGGCACTTTTTGGGGTCATTTCATTATCTCACCCTTGGGAACATTCATCCCCGAATGTCAAACAAATGTATATAATAAGAGTAATCATGAAGAAATAATCCCCAACAAGAATGAAACATTACACTTAAACATCATTTTCAAAAATCCCAACATAAGTGTTAAAATCACCATGAACTTGTTAACATAATCAGGAATGCATGAAATTGACATAGGGCCTGAAATATAAGACTTTAAATCACATAGTGGACTTAGAGTTAGTACCTTAGGCTTGAGTAGAATGGAAGATATAGGGATATCACTTTTTCATGTCCGCTTCGGCGTCCCATGTAGCACTTTCGACTTGTAGATTCCTCCAAAGGACCTTAACAGAAGCAACATCCTTGTTCCTCAACCTCTTTATTTTTCTATCCAAGATCTCTACTAGAACCTATTCATAGGTCAAGTTGTCTTCAACAATACCCACAACATCCAATGGGCCACTAATATTCGCAACACCCACACATTTCCTCAACATGGATACATGAAACACTGAATAAACTAAGTCTATTTCACTAGTCAACTCCAACTCATAGGCCACCTTACCAATCCTCCTCAACACCCCATAAGGACCCACAAATATTGGACTTAATTTATCATTCTTACCAAAATGAACCACACCATTCATGGGTGACACCTTCAGATAGACCCAACCACCAACTTTAAATTCAAGCTCTATTCTCATCACATCAGCATAGGACTTTTGATGAATTTGGGCTGCTTTCAACCTCTCTCTAATCAACTTTGCCTTCTCCATAGCCTCCATGACCAGATCAGGACCCAACAATGCCATCTCTCCCACTTTAAATCACCCAATCAGTGATCTACAATGCCTACCATAGAGGGCCTCAAAAGAAACCATACTAATGCTAGAATGATAGCTATTGTTATAAGGAAAACAATCAATAAAAGATGATCACCCCAACTACCCTTAAACTCCAAATACAAGCCCTAAGCATATCCCCAAGAGTTTGGATAGTTCTTTCAGCTTGGCTATCCATTTGAGGGTGAAAGGTCGTACTAAGCTTTAATTTGGTACTAAGACCTCTTTGGAAGGACCTCCAAAATTGTGAAGTGAATTGAGCACCACGATCTAATATGATAGACAAGGGTACCCATGCAATTTCACCAACTCACGAATGTACAATTTAGCATAGTCTTCGGCCCTATATGTAGTCTTAACTGGTAGGAAATCAACCAACTTTGTCATCCTATCAACCACAATCCAAATAAAATCAAAATACTTTCTAGTCTTAGGTAACCAAACCATAAAGTCCATGTTAATTTCTTCCCACATCTAAGTAGGAATCTCTATATCTTGGGTTATGCCACCTGGCCTTTGATGCTCGGCTTTGACTTGTTCGCAACTATGACAACTAGATACAAATTTGACAATGTTTTCTTCATACCACCACACCAAAACACATCCCTCAAATCCATGTACATCTTGGTAAATTGGGGTTACTAGAGTAGGAAGAATTATGAGCCTCATTAAGAATCTTCTATCTTAATTCATCAACACAAGGCACACACAATCTACGTTGGTACCTAAGAGCACCATCTCCCCCTTGGGAGAAACCTCCACCTTGCCCTCTCTCACCAAGGCCTTCAATTCTAACAAGGAAGGATCTTGCTTTTCTTTTACCTCATCAACCAAGGAAGATTTTGAGCCATCAACAACCATAATACTACCATTATCCATCTCTTCCAACCTAACCCCCACTCTATCCTACCGATGAACCTCCCTAGTCACCTCTCTGTCCCCATCATCATCATAAGCTAGGCTACCTATAGACAACCTAATCACAACATCCACTATGACATTAGCCTTACCGGGATGACAATGCACACTCATATCATAATTCTTACGAAGTTTTAACCACCTTCTTTGCCTCTAGTAACATCTTTTTGAGTTAACACATATTAAAGACACTTATGATTGGTGAACACATCAACATGTACCCCATACAAATAATAATGCCAAATTTCAAAGAAAATACCATGGCAAGCAATTCAAGATCATGAGTAGGATAATTCTTTTCATGCACTTTGAGTTGTCTATAAGCATAGGCTATCACTTTATCATTTTGCATCAAAACACAACGCAAAACAATCCGGGAGGCATCACAATATGCAATAAACCCTTCCAATCCTTCTCGTAGAGACAAGATAGTAGTAGACACAAGCTTATCCTTCAAGGTTTGGAAACTCCTTTTATACTTATCAGTCAACACAAACTTAACCTTCTTTTGAGTCAACTTAGTCATGGGAGAAGCAATAGAAGAGAATCTATTCACAAACTTCTAGTAGTAACCCGTTAAGAACAAGAAACTTCTAATATCCGATGGGGTCAAAGGTCTAGGCCAATTTCTAATCACTTTCATCTTTTTAGGATCTATCTTAATACCACCCCCCAACACCATATGACTTAAACAGGCAACCTCTTTCAACAAATATTCACACTTCTCATACTTAGCATACAACTTCTCTTCTCTCAATCTTTATAGCACTACCCTCAAATGAGACACATGCTCCTCGTCACTATGATATCATATCAAAATAACATCAATGAAAACCATGACAAACAAATCAAGTTAGGGTTTAAAGACCCTATTAATAAGATCTATGAAGATAGTCGGTGCATTGGACAACCCAAAAGACATAACCACAAATTTATAATGCCCATATCTAGTCCGAAAGGCCATCTTGGGGATGTCACACTCTCTCACCTTCACTGGATGATATCCGGACCAAAGATTAATCTCAGAAAAGTAACTAGCCCCTTGAAGTTGGTCAAACAATCATCAATTCTTAAGAGAGGTTACTTATTTTTGATGGTAATCCTATCAACTTGTCGGTAGTCAATGCATATTCTAAGAGACCCATCCTTCTTCTTCACAAACAACACTGGTGCACCCAAAGCCGATTGACTAGGCCTAATAAAGCCCTTATCCAACAAGTCCCTCAATTGCTTCTTCAACTCCTTTAACTCCATCGGGGCTTATGGTAAGGGAGAATAGAAATGGGTTGAATATTGGGAAAGAGGTTTATACGAAGGTCCATTTCTCTTTTGGGAGGAATACTGGGAAGTTCATTTGGAAAAAAATCATGGAACTCACTAACCATTGGAACTGACTTTATAGGAAGGATTTTGGACTCCACATCCCTAACCTTCATGAGATGATAGAGACACCCCTTACAAATCAACTTTTGAGCTTTAATGCAAGGGATGAACCTACCTTTGACCACCACATCATGACTCTCCCTCTCAAGAATAGTTTCATTTGGGAATTAAAATTTGACTCTACGGCTTCTACAATTAATACAGGCATAATACGCATGCAACCAATCCATCCAAAGATAACATCAAAATCAACCATATCCAACTCAACAAGATCATA
This sequence comes from Solanum sejunctum, assembly GCA_025642045.1. NCBI lineage: Eukaryota > Viridiplantae > Streptophyta > Magnoliopsida > Solanales > Solanaceae > Solanum > Solanum sejunctum. The sequence goes on along the minus strand of JAOTQJ010156842.1, from coordinate 50,969 downwards.
AGGCAATATTATATGCAAATGCAAATGGAAAAATTTCTAAAGACCTTTCTAGAAACAATAGATGCACCAATGGGAGTAGATACCTCATAAGACTCACAGAACAATTTAAACTCAATGTGTAACATTTTGGCAATAACAGGAGTAACAAAAGAAAGAGTGGCGCCTAGATCTATCAATGCATACACATCAAAATCAAAGACTTTTTAACATACCAGTGATGATATCAGGAACATCATCAACCCCTTGCTTCCCATGGAGAGCATAAAATAGATTGTGCCTTGGAGCACCTCCTTGTTGGCCTCCTCTTTCCCAAAGAAACTATATTTGCACTTTAGCCTTGTGGATGAATGTCCTTACCCTTGTTCTGATTACAGGGGCAATCCATCACCTTATGCCCCACCTTCCACAACCATAACAAGCATTAGTATTCTTTAAGCATGGGCCACTATGACACCTACCATATCTTGAATGCATATCATTAGGACCCACACCACCATCACCTTAAGCCCTAGGGATGTAACTAGAAAACCTCCTATTAGAAGCATGAGAAGACCCTTAGTCTTGATAAAACTAGCCAAATTTGCGACTTTAGAACTTACCATCAAAATAGGCGTTCTTGACCTCATGACCCCTTCTCTTCCTCAACTTTTGCTCATCTATTTGTTCACCATAAATCATCAAGTGGGAGAAGTCTATGTCACTAATGAACATAGCATACTGGCACTCCTCACTCACCAAGTCGGATGCACTCCTCACTCACCAAGTCGGATACACCCCTTACGAACTTGTTTATTCTATACCTTGGGTCAGCAACCAAGTGTGGAGCATATTTGAATAGTTGGTTGAACTTAAGGGTATACTCCCTCACACTCACAGATCCTTGCTTCAAATTCATAAACTCTACCATTTGGGCCTCTCTAAGCTCAAGAGGAAAGAACTGGTTGAGGAAAGTCACCTTAAACTCCTCCCATAGAACCACATTGTTGTTCCCACTTCTCCTTCTTCCATTGAGTATACCATATTTGGGCCACCCCCTGGAGTTGGTAAGCCTTCAGATCCGCCTTCTCTTCCAACCTCACACCTATGATAGACAACACTTTGTATACCTTATCAACAAATTATGGAGGGTTCTCATCCACTTTAGACACATAGAACTCTAGTGGGTTCATACTCATAAAGTCTCTCACCCTAGATGCCAGAGTAGGAGCATGAGGGACTTCGGACCCTTGATTAGCCACAACTAGAGCAAGGAGAGAATATCTCAGAGCTCTCCATGAGTCAATTGTTTCTTGGGTGTATGAGCTCTTCCTCCTCTTGTTTTAGGCATGTTCTAGCATAGGAAAGAACATTCATTAGAGGGGAAACCTTACCTATCTTCTATAGCACAACATAGATCAAAAAGAAGGGAAACATTTCCTAAAACGTCTCATAGCCTCCTACTCATAGTTATGGTGCACAACATAACCATAAATAAGACTGAAATCGACGCAGTGTGTTGGATGTCAAGAACATTAACAGCCTAGTTATTTGATACCAGGTTTGTCATGACCCAAGCCTAGGGCATAGATGTGACGCGACGCATGTGGAACCTAAAGGGACCCCAATCAAGCCTCTTAACATATCATTACACATTATTGATCGCAGAAGCAATAAAATGATAAGAAAAAAATAGTAAATAGGGATAAACGGGGGCTATGGGACATCCTTCATATCATAAAACATCAAGAGAGTCAAAGAGAAATACTTCTAAACATAGAACTTCGTGGGGGCCAAGTCAAGTAACCAGGCTCACCTTCATAGTCAAAGCATATAAATAAAGGAAAGAGAGTCTTAACATAATATAACAGCAAAATACATTATCCTTAAAGTTGAGGACTCACCAACTAGCTTGAGAGAGATCATACTAGCCACGTGGAGGAGGAGGGTGATCAAGCGAGGCTCTGGTTCCTACATGATAATATCATGTAGGCATAGAGTATATATATTAGTATATCTGAATGTACTAAGTATGTAGGATGCAATACAATAATAGCTAAGCGACATAATCAAAATGCATAAACATAGATAATGCATAAGCATATAGTGATATGGCATGCATGGATGATGCTTAGAGTAAATTATGCTTAAGTAGAACATAAAACATGTGTAAGAAGCGACTACCAATATAGAATATCCAATGCCTACCACCTCCTTGGAAAGGCTATTGAGGTACAAACTCCTCAACGTGGATATTGAGGTACATACCCCCAACATGGTAGCATGGGCCTATACCTCTCGAGCAAGCCAATCGAGGTATAAATTCCTCAATATGGTTATTAAGCTACATACCACCTAATTATGGTAGCATGGGCATACTGCCTCTCGAGTAAGGCAGTTGAGACACCAACCCCTCAATGTGGTTACTTGGGCCTACAACCCCCTAATGAGGCTTGGTCAACTTATAATTCCATGGAGGAAAATGACACATATATACAGTCCTTTTATCATCATAAAGTCATTTAAATCATAAGCCATGATTTAGGCCTTCAACAACTCAAGAATCCATAATAAGACATTTTATCAAACACTTGGCAGGTATCTAATGCTAGTGTAACACCATGTAATTCAAGAGCGAAATCATGCAACAAACTCCAATATAAAATCACCCACTAATACTTGGTAACACCCTCATGCAAGATACATCAAAACCCTTCACCAAATCCCATAATGGATCATAGAATCATAGCTCAAAACATGCTTAAATAGTCACACTTACAAAACCCCAATAGAGTTCATAGTCAAATTCATAGTAAGTAAGACTCATAAGTAAGTCAACTAAGAAACATGAGATTTACGTAAAAAGGAAACTTGGGCACCATGGGTGAAAGGACCCAATAGTTGAAGCCCGCACACCTTTACTTTGGAGAATCCTTGATGAAGATTGGAAGTGGAGATGTAAACTTGACTGAAATCATTAGGAGTCGAATGAGTTTTGGGACTTGAAATTTAGGTTGAAATATTTATCTAAGTATTTTAGTGAGTATTGGGGAATGTCTTGTATGATATGAAGGTAAAATATGGCTAATTATAGGTATTTTCACGAATAGGAAGACTTAGGCCCAAGACCCTTGTAACAAACTAAAAATAACTATGCAAAAATAATACTAGTTTGCACCCTGGCCGCGTTGCGCCAGGGGTACTGACTCATTCAGGATAAGCAAATTTTGGAAAATTAAAATTGTAACTCGTTTGCTCTAAAATTGGGGTTAGACCCATTTCTCACTCAATTTTACTCCCTGATGAAGAATATAAAGTCGAATTTTTGATATCATAAATGAATTTTGAGATATATGAAAATTATGATTCTGGGCACTTTAGAGGAACATTTTCGGGCACTTTTGGGGGTCGTTTCACATGTGAAATATTTTAGGGTAGTGTTGCAAATGATAAGGAAGAAAGTTGTTTACTAAGTTTGACAAATGTGAATTTTGATTAAAGGAAATTGCAGTTTTAGGTCATGTGGTATCAGGTAAAAAGATTACAGTAGATCCAAAAAAGATGAAGGCAGTAAGAAATTGGCCTAGGCCCTTAACCCCAACAAATATTAGGAATTTCTTGGGTTTGGTATGATACTACTAGAGATTTATTGAGGGTTTTTCTTCAATTGCTTCTCCCTTGACAATGTTGACACAAAGGAAGGCTAAATTTCTATAAACCGATGAATGTGAAAGAAGTTTCCAAACATTAAGAGATAAGCTTACATCTGCTCCTATTTTTGTTATACTAGAAAGGTTATAAGGATTAGTGGTGTATTGTGATGCTTCAAGAATTGGTTTAGGGTGTGTATTAATGCGAAGTGACAAGGTTACTGCCTATGCTTTTAGGCAACTAAAGGTGCATGATCGTAATTACCCCATTCATGATCTTGAATTAGTGGTCATGGTATTTTCCTTGAAGATATGATATCATTATTTATATGGGGTTCACCAACATGTGTTCACTGCCCATAAGATTGTCCTACACGTGTTCATTCAAAGAGATCTAAATTTAAGGAAAAGGATATACTTGGAACTCCTTAAATATTATGATATAAGTGTGCATTATCATAATGACAAAGGCAATGTGGTAGCTGATGCCCTATGAAGAGTGTCCATGGAAAGTACGACTCATATAAATGATTGTAAGGAGGAGCTCACAAGGGAAGTTCACTAGTTGGATAGATTGGGAGTCAGGTTGGATGAGGCCAAAATTGGAGGTGTGATAGTTGTAAATGGTTCTAACTCATCCTTGGTGGAAGAAGTCAAAACCAACTAAGAACTTGATCCCACATTGTTGGAATTGAAAGCTTTTGTAAAGGATAGAACAGTAGAGGTTTTCTCCTTAGGGAGATAGTTTCCTTAGATACCAAGGTAGGTTATGTCTGCATGATATTGACTACTTGAGAGATTTGATCTTGAATGAGGCTCATAATTCATATTATTCTATTCAACCCTGTTCTACAAAGATCTATAGAGATTGAGGTCAATGTATTGGTGGGGTGGTATGAAAAAGGATATTGCCAAGTTCTTAGCCAGTTGCCATAATTGCGAACAAGTCAAAGCCGAACATCGAAGGCCGGGTGGCCTAGCCCAATATATAGAGATTCCTACTTGGAAGTGATAAGAAATCAACATGGATTTGATGACAGGTTTAGGCAATACTAAGAGACATTTTGATTCTATTTGGGTTATCATTGATAAAATGACAAAGTCGACGTATTTACTACCGGTTAGGATGACTTATGAGATTGAATATTATTCCAAGTTGTACATTCATGAGTTGCTTAGATTGCATAGGGTTCTAATGTCTATTATTTTAGATTGAGGTACTCAATTCACTTCATACTTTTGGAGGTCTTTCCAAAAGGGCCTTGGTAGTAAAGTCAAGCTTAGCATGACATTCTAGCCACAAATAGATGGTCAAGCTGAAAGAGACATTCAAACTCTTGAGGATATGCTTAGGGATTATGTCTTGGAATTTAAGGTTAATTGGGATGAACATCTTCTACTTATAGAGTTTGGTTATAACAATAGCTATCGCTTTAGGAATAGAATGACTCATTTTGAAACTTTATATGGAAGATGTTGTAGATCCGCAGTTGGGTTGTTTAAAGTGGACGTTGGCTTTGTTAGGTCTTAATTTAGTTATGGAAGCTTTGGAAAAGGTTAAAGGGTAGAAGGAAGATATCGAAGATGGATTGAAGTCGGCAAAAGTCTTATGCTGACATTAGAAGAAGATATCTTGAATTTAAAGTTGATGATTGTGTGTACTTGAAGATTTGGCCCACAAAGGGTGTTGAGCCATTTGGAAAGAAAGGGAAGTCAAGCCCTAGGTATGTAGGGCCTTATAGGATCTTAGGACATGTTGGTAATACTGTATATAAGTTACAATTGCCTATAGAACTGAGCATGATTCATTCAGCCTTTCATGTCTCCATGTTGATGAAGTGTGTTGAAAACCGTAATTCTATTGTTCCCTTGGAGATGGTGAATGTTGAAGAGAATTTCACTTGCGAGCAAGTTCTAGTAAAAATCTTTGATAGGTAAGTGAAAAGGTTGAGAATTAAAGATTTAGCATCTGTCAATGTCCTTTAGAGAAACCAACAAGTGGAGAGTTCTACTTGGGAAGCTGGAGACGATATAAAGTAGCCATACCCCTATCTCTTCCATTCTAATCAAGCCTGAGGTACTAAGATTTTTCCTACTTGGGAACTTCCCCTTCCTTGCATATTATTTATGCATGGTTATGTGATTTTTGAGGTTACATTGTAAATATTGTTTGAAGAATAGTTTGAAAATTTTCATGATATACATGTTGCCTTTTTGCATACGATGCATGTATTCTTTTCTGTAGACTCTACTTTTAGCACATTCAGGTGCGAATATTCCCAAAGGGGAGATATTGTAAGTACTCACATGTTGGAACTGTAAAAGTGCCAAGGAGGTCGCATCTAAAAATTCTTAAATATTTGTGAGTTTTACGAAAGGGTTTATAGGTCATAGGTGGTCCCATAGGTCATAACTTTGGCTCGTGGAATGATGACCAAATTTGGTAAAAGTATTAATTTCTGAATTTGAGAGTACAAGATACCACACCACCGGTACTTTGACTTACGAGTCATAAGTCTTATCATGGGTTAAGGATCAGAGATAGTTTTTGAGGATTCAAAATGTTTCCAGACGAGGCCTCCTCTTCCATGACCCGTAGATTAGACCACGACCCATAATCTGAGTCTTGTGGTCCTATCCGATAGGTTTCCAAGAAGGGAAAATTTGACTTTCCTAATTTTCTAAGTGAAAGTTATATCGTTTAAGCCTCCAAAGGCCCTTTTTCAACCTTATACAATCTTAATCCACTCCATTCTCCCTCATTCTCAAATACCCTAAGTCTAAATCCCGCCCAAATACTCTCAAGCTCCCTCAAGGTGTTAAAGTGTAAGGTGCAAGCTAGTGTTGCAGATTCTTTACTTCCTAATCTGATTTTCTTCCATTAAATCTTACCAAGGTATGTATGTTTTTGATATGTGCAGACCTTTTTTCCACAAAGCTCAACCAATCCTCTTCTTCAACTACTTTCAAGATTATAAAAATTTATGGATGATTTGTAAGCTCTTTTGAATGATGATTTATGTAGTAGCTTATGGTATTTTACCTTTGTACAACATTGCATTGAAATTCCGTGTAATATTGATGGATTTTTATAAGGGTTTGATGATACTCTAGCTAAGTCTTATGATGCCTTTGGTGGGTTATTTTGAATAATGCTCAAGTGATGTTATTTTACTCCTCTCATGTCATTTACTCTTGAATTGGATGGTTTTAAGATTTAAGTGCATGTGCCCACCATGATTTTATTTATAATACATGTCAAGACTCTTATATGATGAATGTGTTATGGAAAAATATGTATGTTATACATGTTGAGACTATTATGAAGGCCAATAAATACAGTATGAGCTTATGAGCATCATATGAACGTAAAGAATGATGTAAATCCCTATCTTTGATGTTACAACCTATATCTTAATAAACTACTCCAAGAACTAAATTATGATATTTTAAGACTATGAGTAATATGACTATGATTATGTTTCAAGTATTCTGTGGGATTAGGACCTAGCACCGAGAGGACCTTGGTAATATCCCATAGTCCCTAAACTATGTGCCACTATAGTTTTATGTTATTGATTCCCTATATGGGGTTGTATCCACCGAAAAGACAATGCTATACGGTAAAGATAATCGATGATGCCTACCGAAAAGGCCATGCCATAAGGTAAGAGGTATATGGGCACTTCCCAAAAAGGCTATGTCATAAGGGGAGTATTTGGTTTACCTTGGCAAAGTAGACCACTCCTGGTTTGGTGTGGAGTGAATATCAAAATTCTAAGTAGTAGCTCGCTTGGTCATATGTTTTGATTATGATCCCTTCCCACTATGTACATGGTGCTATGTCAGTTGATGATTCTTTACACATGTTCAACTAAGCATTTGCCATTCATGACATATTGAACTTATATCCTTTAATTATGATTATGCAAATTGCTTAATAATGGCTTGTGAGTTTTGTTACATTGCACCCCACATAGTTAGTACATACCAAGTACTAATGCATACTTTTTCCCTATATTATCTAACTTGTAGGGATCAGAGCACCTATTCATCCTTCTGCTTCATGTGGATAGATAGTTCGATTGAAGATTGCTTGTCGTGAGTCCTCTATTCCACAGACAATAGCCATTTACTTTTATGCTTATTAAGACTTATCCATTTATGAATATTTAACTTTTCAGGGTGAGACTGGGAGATGTCTTGGCCCCCCTTCCATTTGAATTAGAGTTTTTTTGGATATATGTTATGAGTTCGACTCCTATTTTATCTATGTATTGTTGAAGACTTCCCTTATTTCCTTATTGACATGGTCGAATGTTCACACTCCAATAAGAAAGCAATCGTTGTCAGCAATCAACTTAACCGAAGGTTAGGGTCGAATCCATAGGGAATACAGGGCTTGACTATAAGATTTCACTACTAATTATTTCAAGCATCAATAATTAAAATCTCTAAGTGGGGGTGGGGGTTTGTGATTCAAAAATAAAAGTAAAATTATGACCATACTACTACGTGGGAAAACACTTAATTTTAGGGATAACTTGGGAATTGTATTCCCCATGGTTCGTTAAATCGATTACCCTAGGTAACATAAACACAATTGAAGATTAGCATGTAGGATGGTAACTTAGATTCTTTCAGCCCTCTTGTGAAGATGAAGGTCGAATTTCACCATGGCACTTGGTCGGCAACCATGGTGGGACAACTAATCATTACCACTTGTCCTAGTCAACTTCCCCTTGGTCTGGCTTGTTTGATTGGATGAGAAGACATCGATCGAATCCTGTCATCTACTTCCCTTTTCCTATTTGTCACTACCTTGGTCGAGATCGTGATAATAGGTAGGGTTTGGTATTGGCCACCACCAAACAACAATCATAATGTAGGAAAATAGACAATACATGCAAAAATCCTATCATAGAAATACAATAAATGTAGGTGATCTCAAGTCAACTACCCATGATTCCCATAACCCTAAGTTATGGGTGCTTAGCTACTCATGGCTAAGGCAAAACAAGCAAAAATGCACATACAAGACAAAATGAGAGTTTTACCAACAACAATGAAGAGTGTAGGCATCACAAGTTATAATCACAACAGCTTGATTAATCAATAATGAGTACAAGACAAGATTTGCATTACCCAAAATTGCCCCCCAAGAGAGAACAATAAACTAACCTAAAAAACTAAGAAAAGATTCAAAAGATGATTCTCTAATGTCTCCTGGTCGAATTCCTCTATAAAACCCTAACTTAAACTATATATAGTATTTACAAAATAACCTTAGAATTTACATAGAAAAGACAGCTAGCAGCTGATAAGTCTTGCAGGTACAACTCGTAGGATAACTTACGAGTCATAGTTGGGGTCTCGTATAAGGTTCTTGGCATCTTCGGCTAAACTAGTATGACTCATAGGTATAAGTCATTGTGTGATCTAGAAATCGCATGTTCCTCTAGAAGTCTTGGTCTTTAGTTTTTGGTCCAACATTTTGGCTCTCTGATTCCTTTTACTAGTCCACCTATTCGAGTCATAGTGAAACTTACGACTCATAGGATGGCCTCGTAGGGGTGACCTCTATTTAGTAGATTTTTGAATTTTTGTTCACCATTTCTTGCTACAACACACCATACGACTCATAGCTTGGGCTACAACTTATAAGTGTTCTCGTATGTCCTAACCTTCAGCAAAATCTGTGATTTTACTTCAAAATCATGCCAACTTAACTTTTCTACAAGAAAAAACATAAAAACACATAAAAACCATAAAAGGTCACATTAAGAACTCACAAAGTCCCTTGGTTTAGGCATCAAATGTGTTGTATTTTGACAACATATCAACACCCTCAACTTAGAATTATTACTTGTCCTCAACCGATGGCCCGATCTGCGAAGACAAAGAGAAATACATAGAAGCTATACTAATGGCATATACAACAACTCCTTTGATTCAGGTACCCAACCATTATTTTCAAAACAAGATTACAAAGTTATTGAGCAAACAAGAACATAATGAGATACCTGGCAATCAAACTATGACAAGCTAGGGAGCATCAACTATCCACAATCATTGGTATAGTCTTATGCTAGTCAAGTAGTGCAAAGTCCCTCACTGGAATGAAGTCCCTCATACTCACTCAAAAGCATTTAGAACTCAAGGACTGAGGTAGCATTCTCACTCTCATAATTGAAATTCAATGCATACTGACTAACACCATAGGCTTGCCTCTATACTCATCTTTTGGCTTGGTGATAAAGTGGAGTTGGATCACTTTAGGACTTATAGGCTTATAACATAGGTTCAGGGTGCTTTGATATGGTATTTTGGGCAAGTAGTGACTAAAGGTTATCCTTGAACCATGTTTACCAACACTTTTTTGCTTTCATAATCCAACCCCTTTTTAATCAATCCACCCTTATTCTCCTGTTTTGATCTTTTCTTGAGTGCTTTCTTTCTCTCTTTCAGTTATACCTCGATTTCGAATTCACTTTTGCTACTTTTTCTCAACTCAAGGCACTTTTCTTTTCTTTTTTCTTCACTTGGTTCATGCTTTTTCATTTCTTTCTTGATTTCCCTACTAACCACCTTATTATTATTACTTTACCACAATAAGGGGCACCCTCAACTTAGGCTTTTAGCCTCAGGTGAAGTACACAATATCTATGCCTCAAACCATGGCCACCAACTACAGCCACCCTCAACTTAGGCCTTTAGCCTAAATCAAGGTTCACATGTTCAAGGATAGACCATGGTCAATATCATATATTTGATCAAACAAGGTTAAGTCAATAGAGTGTCAAGAAAAAATGAATACATGAGAAGCTCAAAAATTTGGAACAAGGGATTCACTCACTCATTTGGTGGATCATTTAGGCTAAAAGTGGATTCACTCAAAGAACAAAGGCCTAAATCCTTTCAATATACACCATATCACCAAAAAAATCTTAGAGTAACAAGACAGGTTCTGAGTCTATACAAGATGCATGAATGCAGCAAAATAAGCTCACAACAGATATGTCAATTACATCCACAATCAAGTATAGATACATAGGTCATGCTTGCAGTCTCAACTTACCTTCACATATCAGAACAAACATTGTTAGATACTCAAAAATGTATGAATGCATCAACAACCACAACCTTAAAAATTTTGAGGGTACTCAATTTTTTTATCAAAAATTTAAAAACACATGTAAAAATTATATATATGCCAATAGACAACATTACTATGAATTTACCCATTATCTACACTACGTAAACATGCCGATTCAACAGAAAATTAACATCCACAAGGAAAAAGAAGCATGGCAAGAAAACCTTGGGATCAAAAATAGGGGAAGTTATGGACTTTAGGCTGCTTAGTCTTCACCTTAATCCATAACTTCTCTCACCCCACCAAAATAGGATACATTGTCCTCAAAATAAAAACATTTAAAATATGGAAATACGCAAACATAATATAGATATATATACATCAAAAACCAACATTTAACAACTAGTATCCAAAACCAAAGTGACAAAACATTATCCAAAACAAACATCCAAAACCAACATAAAGATAAAAATTATCTAACAGCAGGACAAAATATCCATAAAGAAAATGTAAGAACTGGGGTAAAAGGGTCAAACATCATGGTGCATCAAAACCGATCTCTGGCTTTTTAGCAGGGTCTTGGGGCACCATCTCCTCTACAGTAGTACCGAAAGTACCCTCTTCTTGTGGGGTGTGCTGCTTCCGATCTCTCTAAATAGTCGACAATAATAGTGACTCTTGTATCACCACCTCTAGTATGGGCTTCTTCTCCAGTCTCGAGCACTTTGGGGTCGGCTCTGGGTCATCACTATACTCAAGGGGCCTCTTCCTACTAATGTTTGAAAGGTCGACAATCCACTCAAATGCCTTATCACCTGCCGGTGCCACTTCTGGGACTACAACAGGAGCTACCAACATCTGTAATAATTCAGCCTTAAACTTGGCCAACTCCTCAGTCACAGTGCAGTGTCTACAAGCTGAGCTCTCTCAAGTTTTTGCTGGACTCTTACCTCAAATACATCAACTCAAGCATCCACCGCTCTGACTGTCTCATCTACTAATGCCCAAGTAAATGTCTTTATCCTCTCCTCGGAGTCCCGTACGGTCTGGTCAACCCAAGGTCTGACCTGTGCAAATAGAGCCTATAATCTGGACTCTTTCATAGCCACCTTGCATAACAAAGCCTGAAATGCAACAATAAAAATAAGTGGGTCAACCTATAATAAAGCTATTATTGGTGTTGGCATACTAGAGGATGGTGTGGACTCAATCTCCACAGCTGGCATGGGCTCTGTAGCAACTGAGATAGTGCCGGTAGTAGCTGGGGGTGCACTATGAGTTAGAGGATCTATGGGGAATGGCTCTGAAATAGGAAGAGCTAATCGAGGTAAGGCCATCGGGTTCTCATCAGCCTTTATCAGGCTGGGATCCATGGTGCATATAGACTCTATATGCTATTCCCAATGGGAGTCAATAGGAACATCTGCTGCACTGTATAAATGATGAATAAAAATAGGAAATGGCAGTGAGGTGTTTGTCCTTATGGCTGCCTCATGGATCTGCTCTAAGATAATCTGATCCCAGTCTATCTCATAACTAGCTAAGATGCTAGCTAACAACACAACCTTCTCCAAAGTGATCACATTATCCATGAAAGTGGGCCTGATATGCCAACGGATAATGGACCACTAAAACTTGGCCCGGAAAGAGAGGTGGGCCTTTACTATAGGATCAGTGTTGTTTTTAACACACATCGGCTCAAAGCCCTCCTCATAAATCTGGCTATCAATTCACTGTAGAAGCTCCATCCTGGCCATGGTGTCCTTCCCAGTCACTGCTCACCTCATCTTATTAATATGCCCATCATATTCTATGGTACACTAGGGTAGGCTATAATTGGGCCCAAATTGAACCTGACAAATGGTCTCATCTGAAATAGAAACTCTCCTACCCCTAAATGACACCACTTGTAACCTTGGCTACTCAATCGGCTTCTTGTTCTTAGGCAACCCCCAGTAGAGTGAAGCGAGATAAGCTGCATAAAACTCACGAACTACGAAGGGGGCATACTTTCCCACCTGCTGGGTGGTCCATTGTAGTCCATGTCTATCTAACTCTTCATCCAGCCAAGCACTTTATCCAACCCCGAGTCGTTTAGTCACAACTCTTCATGAAATTAATGCACTGGTTTGCCCTGTCCTTCGGGCTCTAAACCCTGATCATATATATCCTTTATCCTAGGGACACATCATCTGCGGTTGGCTAGGGGTTAGGACTAGACTTTCTCCTACTAGGAAGTTTTTTCTAACTCTAACTCTGAACCTAAGTGTAAGGGGGTCATTTGAGTTAGGCTGCTATCTGAACTATCCCCGTTACCCTGTTGTTCCTCCACTTCAGACTGGGAGGAACTGCTAACTTGTATGGGCGTTTGTGCTGCAAGTTCCTATGTCTGAGCTCTATCAGCTTCTGAGTTTACTTGACTCTGTGGACTTCCACAGACCCCTCAAAATTCTCAGTCTTATAGGATTCATCCATCAACCTCCATTAGAGAGTTTGAATTGCCCATTTGTCTTTAGGGGGCATTTTATCTGCAAACCAACGACATAGCTAAATATAAGTTCAAGATATTTGATCCATTAAAGCACATAGCAAAGAACAAGAAACAAAAACAAATCAAAAACAGATAGTGACTGATGCAACTACATGTTTGCAGATATGAGTACAATTACACTCGTAGGGTAATCTAAGAGTCATACACTTTCCTCGTACAACTAGTATGACCTCAAAAATGCTTTATGATCTCAGATGTGAGACACAGTTACGACTCATAGGAAGGCCTATGAGTCTTAGTCTTAGTCTCGTACTGAATTTCAGAAACATTCTTGATAACTTAGAAAAGCTTACAAGACCCTTATTATAAGTCATAGCAAGAACTACGAGTCATACGTGGGTCTCGTATGAGAAACATAAAGGAACCACAAATGACTAATGCTTGCTACGAGGGGCTATTATGACTCGTATAGGACTTATGAGTCGTAGGACTGCCCCGTAGATGAACACAAAGGTCACCTGCAGTGCCTAATATTATCCCATGCAAAGAACAAACCAACCATATAGTTCAAACCAATTTGGTACATACGAGCAATATACAGTACATGGCATATAATCAATTCCATACTAACATCAGAAATTCAAGACAACCATCATCCCTAAGAGTCAAAACCAGTTCCACACTACGTCAAGCATACAACAATAATATACTTTCCAAACTCATACTTGACAAACTATAAAACAATCCAATTGATGCAATTTCCATTCATATCAATTCAATCAAATCCCACAAGTTAAAGCATAAGCATTATACCCACATCTCCTAGATTCCAATTCCAACAATTATTTAGACCATGAGTGGGCAACAATCACATGATACATCCCATGAATCATAACTTTCACATTCAACATCACCCATTCAAGAATTTCAACACAATTCAATTTATAACTCAACTCATCAATGCCTAAAAACCCTAAGTTAAAAGTCTAGATCAATAATCACTATATGGCATGATTTGAAATGATCAAACCAACCACACACTCATAAAGGAAACAAACTCACCACAAAAGATTGAAAAATTTAACTCTGGAGCTTATCAATTGATTGGATAAGTAAACTAAAGCAAAGGAAATTCAAAACCAAGCCGAAAAACCTAAGAATAATGACCTCACCGGAATCTTTGCCAAAAAATGACATGGGTAGCCAGGATTTGGGGAATCTGTTGACCTTAAGGGTTATAATTGGTAATAGGGGTCAAAATTATTTTGACCCCTTATATAAGCAAACTGGGTCGAAATTAAAAATTTGCTAATTAGGGCTATGAGACCCTGACTATGAGTCGTAGGCCATCCAATAACATATAGATCCTGGTCTCATAAAATCCCCAACACTTACAAAAATTCAGAATCTATACCTGGATACTATGAATCCCTCTTACGACTCATAGTAGATTCTATGAATCATAAGGTTGACTCGGAGTGTATGTACCAACTTCTAATACTCACTGATTCTCTCTATGATACATGACTACGAGATATAGTGAGGACTATGACTCATAGGCCTGATCGTAGAGGCTACTCTAAGTGTCATTTTTCAAATCTTTAGTTTTTCAATTTTCACCTACAAACCAAATCTCAAAACACAACAATTACTGAAATATTACAACTGGACCAATGTATTTAAACATAGAAAAAAACTCATACCTTCTACCTAAGAATCTAAACAACCAAAAACACTTAAAAGAAGCTAATAATTATCAAAAATTCTTAGGTTGCCTCCCAAGAAGTGCCTTGTTTATTGTTGTGGCTCAACTTTGTCATCGTCCTTCATCAACTATCATTGAGTGTACACACCTCACTCTTGCACTTATCCGGGTGTTTCATGGATTGGCGAATATCAAGCATAAATTCTGTATTATTTATCCTAAATTACAGTTGACCTAAATCCCTATCCACTAAGGCACTCCTAGTGGCCAGAAATGGTCTCCCGAAGATGATGGGCACCGCAAAATTGACTTCGCAGTCAAGGATCAGAAACTTTGTTGGAAAGATGAATTTATCCACTTTAAGAAGCACATCCAAAAGGATTCCCTCTAGATTTTTAATGGTTTGATCCACTATAAGCAACCTCATTCTTGTTGGGGTGGGAGTACTGAGGCTAAACGTTTTGAATACAGCAAGAGACATTAGATTAATGCTCGCTCCTACCTTACACAATGCTCTTGCAAACTCAACATCACCAATGGTGCAAGGGATGGTAAATATACTGGGATCCTCTCATTTTTGCACAAGGCATTTGGACATAATAGCCCTACATTGTTGGAGTTCTTGTGAGAGCTATTGGCTAAAAGTGCATTTCTTGGTCACCAAATCCTTGATGTACTTGGCATACCCGGGCATTTTCTCCAAGACCTCTAGAAGGTGAATGTTGATAAAGAGTTTCTTCAATATCTAAAGGAAGTGTTTGAATTTACCCTCCTCTTTCCTTTTCCTAAGCATTTGAGGGAAAGGAGGAGAAGGTTTGGGAATTGATTTCCATTCCTTGTTCTCTCTTGCCTCTTCCTGCTACATCCCAACAACCTTCGGATCTTCTCCCCCAACCATGACTTTACCACCAAGAACCTTCTCATCAACTTCATCCATAATTATTAGCATAGGGGATCTATGGTGCTCCTGCCACTCCTAGTCATCATTGCCATGCAATGTCCTTAATTTTTAGGATTTTGAACCGTATTGCTTGGCAATGTACCCTTTGGGTATTGGTTCAATTATGAAGACACTTGGATGGATTGGTATACAAGTTTCTTAATCACCACCGGAGGAGACTATTTTTTGGTTAGTACTTGAAATATCCACTTTTATTCCCTTTAAAGTCTCATCTTGGTGGTCGGCTTGCTTCAATAACTTTTTGAATCTCTTTGATCCTAGAGTTACCTGACCTGGTATCATAGTTTTGAGGATACACATAGGGACCATTCATGTGGCCCTCTTTTCTCCCCCACTCTGCATTTGGCAGTCTCTCTCTCTCATAGTCTCCGCCTTGGTTGTCTCTATACACCCCATCATGGTTGAAGTTCAGACCTTAATTCCCAGAACCTTGCCTCCAATAGTCCAAATTGGGCCCTTGGGGGTTATTTCGAGAACCCGCCACTTGGTTGATTACAAAATATGCATCCTCATCAAAGAATGGATTGTCATAGATAGGAGACTTCGAAGGTTGGTGGGTGATTGCTTTGACACTTTCTTCGTTTTTCATTAAAACCAAGTCCATACTTGTGTGAAGTTGAGCAAGTTGTTCCATGATCTCTTCGTTCACTCTTGCTTGCTTGTTGTTGGTATTGACCGCAAAAGAAGGTTTTATTGCACCTCGCTCTCGTTGACCCCATATCTGTTTTGAACACTTACTCCATCCTTGCGGCTCTTATTGCAAAAGGTTGGTCTAGGAACATACCTCCCATAATTGTATCAGCTAAAGCTTGACTAATCTCATCAAGAGCCCGATAGAAAATCTCAACCAAGGCATCATCAACAATCTTGTGATCAGAGACCATCCTCAAGCATTTAGTAAACCTTTCCCATGTTGTGCTAATAAAATCACTTGGCAATTCCTCAAAGTTGTTGATTTAGTCCTTGAGCTTCAACTTCTTAGATTTTGGGAAATATCTTTCAAGGAATACTCTCTGAAGCTCATCCCAACCTATGATAGTACCCGAAGGAAGCTTGGACAACCACACAACTGCATTGTCAGTCAATGACAGTGGAAACACTCTTAAACCAAAAACATTAAGAGAAAGGCTTTGTATCCTTAGGACACTTTTGCAAACAAACACATTATTTTAAAGATGAAGGTGGTGATCCTCCGAAGATAGCCTTGTGAATAGTCTATGGTTTTGGAGTATTTGGAGTGATCCACTCGACTCTGTGAACTTAGTATTTGCCAGTAAAGGAGGCAATACTATAGTACTGGTAGCGTCCATAGCTATAGGTGTCAATAAACATTGATTCCATCCATAAGCGTTTTCATTGAAGTCCTTGAGCTATGGCCTGCTACCCCTTTGTTGTGGATTCTCCTCTCTTCCCATATCCTCATTCGTATTCATATTCTCATCAACCTCAATATCCTCATTCACTTGAGCCATTCTTCGTGATAGTCGATGAATCTCCAAATTGAGTGGAGCTAAGGGATTGCCTGGCTCCTTGTGTTGGGCATACAATCTAGTATACCCTGCAAATAAAATCAAACAACAAAAATAAAAAACAATAGAAAAATACACAAGACTCTAGATATCAATACTAGAACTAACTAATAGTGAAATCAAGTCAAAACCTAGCTGTATTCCTTGGCAATAGTGCCATAATTTTTGACACCGTCTGATGTTCATGCTCCAATAAGAAAGCGGTCATTGTCAGAAATTAACCTAACCAAAGGTTAGGGTCAAATCCATAAGGAATACATGGCTTGACTATAAGATTTTACTACTAATCATTTCAAGCATCAATAACTAAAATATGTAAATGGGAGGGGGAGCTTGTGATTCATAAACAAAAAGTAAACTTACGACTATACTACTACATGGGAAAACACTTAATTTTAGGGACAACTTGGGAATTGTGTTCCCCATTGTTCATTCGATTACCTTAGGTAACATAACAATAATTAAAGATTAGCATACGGGACAGTAACATAGGTTCTTCCAGCCCTCTTGTGAAGGTGATTATTGAATTTCACCATGGCACTCGGTCAGCAACCATGGCATGCCAACTAACTATTACCACTTGTCCCAGTCAACCTCCTCTTGGTCAGGTTTGATTGACTAGATGAGAAGATATCGATTGAATCCTATTATCTACTTTCCTTTTCCTATTCATCATAACCTTGGTCAGGATCGTGATATTCAGCGGGGTGGTGTTGGCAACAATCATAATGAAGGAAAATAAATAATACATGAAAAACCCTAGTCATATAAATGTAATAAACCTACACCATCACAAGTCAACTACATGTGGTTCCCATAACCCCAAGTTGTGGATGCTTAGCTGCTCATGGCTAAGGCAAAACAAGCAAAAATGTACATACAAGACATAAATAAGAGTTTTATGAACAACAATGAAGAGTGTAGACACCAAAAGTTGCAAACCCAAAAGCTTGATTGATCAACAATGAGTACAAGGCAAGATTTACAATCCTAAAATGGGTTTCCCAAGAGAAAATAATAAACTAACCTAAAAACTAAGAAAAGCTTCAAAAGATGATTCTCCAATATCTCCTGGTCGAACTCCTCTCTAAAACCCTAACTTAAACTATGTATAGTATTTACAAAATAACCCTAGAATTTACACAGAAAAGACAGCTGATAGCTGATAAATCTCGCAGGTATGACTCATAGGATGACCTACGAGTCATAGTTAGGGTCTCGTATCAAGTTTTTAGTATCATGGGCTAAACCGGTATGACACATAGGTACGAATCGTTGTTTGAGCTATGACTCATAAGTTTCTCTCATAGTCTTGGTCTTCCATTTTTGGTCCAATATTTTGGCTCTTTAATTCCTTCAACAAGTCCCACCTATACGAGTCATAGTGAAACTTTTGACTCATAGGATTGCATGTTGTATTGTTGAGATGGAAGTCCTAAGCCCCTATTGTCCCCATAGCATGAGTTATACTTACCTGCCCTTTAGAATTTATTTACTATGTGATCCATGTTAATCCCCTTCCCTACAAGATCCCCCATAGCCTGAGTCCAAAGTTGCATTTCCCCTAGAATTATATACTAGTTGTTAACTTTTCCTTGTATGACCAAGGATGTGCCATGTATTCTTAAGAGACTTTTTTGGTATCCCTTCGGGATCCTCACACGCTGTGTTATACGTAGGCCCTAGGCTTGGTTCATGACATTCTGTATGCTACATACTAGAAAAGATAACAATTATCTATCTACACCAAGTTAGGAATTCATGGGAAACATAATACCCTAGTTACTTCTTTTGTTGAATTTACAACAAGTTGTGCTTGACTAGTTGATATTAGTTTAGGTTTGCCTTTTGATTTTTTATCAAAACCCCCCTCTTTGAGAAATAAGTTAATTTGTTCATTCTAATTTCTTCTAATTACTCCAAATCTAGACCTTATTCCTCATGGGACCGACCTTAAATAGTTTTAGGTTTTATATTTGAATAATGATCGTTTATGCCTTGATTGGGATGTGTAGTTTTGGCATGATCAAATTTTGGTGTCGTTGCTGAGGAATACGACTTTTAGATTGGTTTAACAAGAGTGATTTGTGTGTTAATCCTTAAATTCCATATTTTATGTTTTTGTTGTTTTATTTTTGTTTCAACATACAGGTGTAGTGTATGCCCAGTACTCATAGCCGAGGCTCCCCTCGACTCCATTTTTTCCAGAGATCAACAAACATTGCGAAGATGTTCCAAGATAATGCAAATAATGTTGCAAACCTTACAGGCAACCTGAATAATGATAATCCACCACCACTTGAGTATGTGAATCCACCATGGGCTCAACAAGTAGTAGGAAATGGGTGGAACCTTTACAGACTTGATCCTATGGCAGTGGATGTTACAAGAGCAATCGTGTTATCTCCTATACCAAAAGATACCAAGTTTGTCATCTCGAGTGGGTTTCTTCATATATTGCAGCATAGAGGGTTGTTTTAGAATCTACCAACAAAGGATCTGCATAAACATCTACACAATGTGATCTTCGTTTGTAAGAGCATGATGGGAAATCAAAATTTGTCTATGGATGTGCCTAGGCTCCATGTCTTCCTATTATCTCTCACAGGTGAAGTGACAGTATGGTTATCCAAACTTCCATAGAGTTCTATCACTACTTGGATAGAAATTCAAAAAGCCTTTTTGGAGAGGTATGTTCCTAAATAAAAAAGTTAAAGCTGAAAGATTAGATTAACAACTTCGAGTTGTTGTCTTGTGATTCTATAAGTGCTACTTCGGATAGGTTTATTAAATTGTAGAGAAGTGTGCCATACCATAAGTTTGTTGATGATTCCTTGGTGATGTCTCATGACCCAAAACCTAGGGCCTAGATCTGACATGGCTCAAAGGGAACCCGAAGGGACCCCAAGTAAGCCTCTTAACATATCATTACACATTCTTGGTCATGGAAGCAATAAAGTACAAGAACGCTAGCGTAAACTAGGGACAAAGGGGCTAAGGGTCAACTTCCATATCATAAGCATAAAGAGTCAAGAGAGAGTCAAAGCTCATAATATTACACATGACATGTCCAACAACACCTCTACTACATATGACCAGGGGCTAAGACAAACAATCAGGCTCACCCTCATAGTCAACATTTACATGAAAGAAAAGTCGTCCTAGGAATGGAGGACTCACCAACAAGCTTGAGTGGAATTGTACTAGCCACATGGATGGGGATTCTCAAGTAGGACTCTGATTCCTACATGGTGACAGCATGTAGTCATAGAGTATATGTTAGTACGTTTAAATGTACTAATTATGTAGGATGCAATACAACAAATGATAAACACCATAATCAAAATGTATAGCATAGGCAATGAATAAGCATATAGCAATATGATATGTATAAATTATTCTTGAAGTAAGACCATACTTATATAGAAGATAATACGAGTGTAACAAGTGACCAGTATTAGTGCAATCCAAGGCCTACCACCTCTTTAGAGAGGCGCATAAGCTACAAACCCTTTATGTAGTTAATGAGGTACAAACCCCCCAACATGGTTGATGAATTACAAATCCCCCAACATGGTTATCAATGTACAAATCCCCTGACATGGTTGCATGGGCCTGCCACCTCCCGAGCGAGGCGATCAAGGTACAAACCCCTCAACATGGTTACCCGGGCCTACAACCTCCTGAGTGAGCTTCGTCATCACCAACACTATAGAGATAATATCATATACATACATCCCTTTCATCATCATAAAGTCATTCATCTCATAAGATAAGCATCAAACATTCAATTCCTCGAGAAATCATAACTAAAAATTTTATCAAACACTTGGTGGGTGTGTAGTACTAGTATAAAACCATGTAATTCAAAAGTGAAATCATGCAAGAAAATTTCTTGTAAAACCATCGATAGATACTTGGTAATACCCTCAAGCAATATACACCAAAACCCTTCATAAGTCTCACAATAGATCTTCGATTCATACCTCAAAACATGCTAAAATAACCATAATTTCATGAAACCCCAACATAGTGTACAGTGAAATTCATAATAGATAAGACCTATGAGTAAATTAACTTTAAATCATGCAATTTTAGGTAAAAGAGAGCTTAGGTATCATTGTGAGAGGAACCCACAAAAGAAACCTATATACCTTGTCTTTTACAGAATCCTTGAAGAAGATTGAAGATGGAGACTTGAAGCTTGATTTAAACCTTAAGACCCAGATGAGTTTTGAGACTTGAATTCAGCATATGAAATATTATCTAAGTGTTTGAGGGAGGATTTGGGAATGTCTTGGATGATATGAGGGTGAAATAATGCTAAGCATAGGTATTTTCATGCATGGAAAGTCTTAGGTCCAAGACCCAAAAGTGAAGGACCGAACTTAAAAACTAGCACCAAAATAAAGCACTGGCGCGTCACACCAGCAACGTGCATACCTCACTGGACTCGACACTTTGAAAATTGAAATTGTGATTCGTTTGATCAAAAATCTGGGTTAGACAATTTTTCTACTCAATTTGACCCCCTAAACAAGCATATAAAGTTGAAATTTTGAAATAATGTACGGATTTTCACATATAAGGAAATTACGATTCTAGATACTTCCGAGGAGCATTTTGGGCACTTTTGGGGTCGTTTCAACATCTCCCTCTTAGGAATGTCCCTGAATGTCAAAGAAATGTATATGAGAAGAGTAATACTGAAAAAATCAGCCCAACAAGAATACAACAACATATTTAAAACACTATTTTTAAAATCTCAACATATCTGTCAAAATCATCATGAACTTGTTACCATAGATATGAATGCATGCAAATGACATCGGGGATGAAACAGAAGATTTGGAATCATAAGAGAAAAGGAATTTATGTGCTATCATAAGCTATAATATTGTGAAAGAGGTTTGGATATCACTTCTTCATGTGCGCTCTGGTACCCCGAGAGAAACTATCGACTAGATAATTCTTCCAAAGTGCCTTGACAAACACCACATCATTGTTAATCAACTCTTCCCATCCACCCATCCAATATCTCCACCAAGATCTTCTCTCCTAAGTCAACTTATACACCATAACACCCACAACTTCAAAGAGTTCAATAGCACTAGAGTCACCAACACATCCCCTCAACCTAGAAGAATGAAGAATTGGATGAACCATATCCCTATTCATAGGCAACCCCTATTCGTATGCAACCTTTCCAAGCCTCCTCAAAACTCTATAAGAACTCCCATACTTTGGGCCTAACTTACCCTTCTTTCTAAGACAAACTGCACCCTTCCTAGGTGGAACCTTCAAATAGATGTAGTCACCAACATTAAATTCAAGGTCTCTCCTCCTCACATCTGTATAGGATTTTTTTTATGATGCCTTGGGTTGTTTCCAACCTTCCTTTAATCCTTACTACCTTCTCAAGTTCCTCTATAACCAGATTTGGACTCATCAAAGTCACCTCTCATACCTCAATTACCCAACCGATGATTTACAACTCTTACCATAAAGAGACTCAAAAGGAGGCATACCAATACTAGAATGATAAATATTGTTATACACAAATTCAATCAATGGAGAATGATCATCCCAACTACCCTTAAGCTCCGATACACAAATCCTAACCACGTCTTCAAGCGTCTGGATAGTTCTTTCGGCTTTGACTTGTTGACAACTATGACAATCGAAAATAATTTGTAATATCCCTCTTCATACCTCCCTACCAAAACACATCCCTCAAATCTCTATATGTTTGGTGGAACCAGGGTGAATAGAATAAGAAGAATTATGTGCCTTATCAAGGATCCTTTCTCTCAAGCCATCAACACAAGGCACACACAACTTACCTTAGTACCTAAGGGCACCATCTTCCCCTTGGGAGAAAACCTCCACCTTGCCCTCTCTCACCAAGGTTCAATCCTAACAAGGAGGAATCAAGATCTTGCTTTGCTTTTACCTCATCAACCATTGAAGACTTAGAGCCATCAATAACAACAACAACACCATTACCAACCCTATCCACCTTACTCCTAATCTAGCCAATCGATGGACCTCCCTGGACACCACCTTATCTCCACCATAAACATATGCTAGGCTACCCATAGGCACCTTAATTAGAGAATCGATCACAACCTTAGCCTTATTGGGGAAAAAGATTCACACTCATATCATAGTCCTCAAGGAGTTCTAACCACCTTCTTGTTACCCTTAAATTATAACCATCATATTTAACAAACAACATCTAATCCCCCAAGACCCTCAAATTATAACCATCATATTTAACAAACAATATCTCATCCCCCAAGACTTGCAACACTACTGTAAATGGTTCACAAGCTCTACATAATTCAATGCTCCACCACTAAAGGTCACCAAAAACATGCCAAGGTAGGGTTTTAAGACCCTATTGATGAAAACCATAAACATAGACAATGCATAAGTCAACCAAACAACTCCACCACTACTTAAATGCTTACATCTAATCCGATAGGACACCTAGGAATTTCACCTACCCTCATCCTCACTTTGGGACAAATCCCGGACCAAAATCATTCTTAGTGAAGCATCTACCCCATTATAGTTGACCGAATGGATCATCCATCCTTAACCATCATTCATAACCTTATGAGCCCTACACTCATTAGAAGCATGATATGTAAGTAGCCAAACCATCACAAGGCCTCCAACCCAAACCAATTCCTTAAAGAATCACAATACTCAAAACCCCCTTCCAATCCTCCTAGTAGAGCCAAGATAGGAGAAGACACAAGCTTAACCTTCAAGGTTTTAGAAACTCTATTCACACTTATCAGTCCACTCAAATAAGCCTTACTTTGGGTCAACTAAATCATATGAGAAGCAATAGAAAGAAACTTACTCACAACCTCCGGTAATAACCTGCTAAGCCCAAGAAACTCCTAATATGTGATGGATTCAATGGTCAGACTAATCTCTAATCACCTTAGTCTTACTAGGGTCTATCTTAATACCATCATTAAGCGCCACAAGACCTAGGAAGGCCACCTCTTGCAATCAAACTCACATACCTCCTACTTAGCATACCACTTTCTCTCCTAAATTTTGTAGTACTATCCTCAAATGACTCTCATGCACCCCCTCACTTCCGAAGGCAAACCAATCTCATCACCCAAGACATCATAGACATAATAAGGTAGGGTCTAATATTTATGAGACTTATAGATATATTCGGTGCACAAGCCAAACCAAAAGATACTACCCTAAATCCATAATTTTAGAAAGGATATTCAAGAGCTCATCTACCACCCAAAATAATTTGAATAGAAATAACATTGGTTCAATACACCTAACCCCCAAAACACAAATAATACAACCCTTAGAGATCAAGCATACCATAGTACAAGAAATGGACCTACCTCTTTTGCCACCACCTGACAACCTCCCACTCAAGGACGAGTTCATCAGAGAGTTGGATTCTAACTCCAAGGGCCCGATAATCAAAGGAGGCACAAATCTATATGACTAATCCATCCCAAGTATGGCATCAAAATACACCACTTCAAACCCAATAAGTCATAAGGCAAGGCCTAATGCAATATGAACATGGAACAACACGTATGAATACTCTTAGGAACAACATACTCAACAAAATGGTAGACACTAAATGTTCAGATAACAACTCAAGACACACAAGGAGTCCACTAGCAACCCTAAAGAAATAATGAAAGAATGAATAACATACAATAACTATCAATGTATGCACATCAAAGTCAAAGGAAACTTTAATATACCGGTAGCAACATCGAAAGCCTCATCAACCCTTTGCCTTCCATGCAAAGCATAAAACTAGTTGTGTCTTGGGCACCATTTTGTCGGCTAACTCTCCCCAAAGGAACTGAATTAGCACTTTGTGGACGAACCTCCTTACCCTTGTCTTGAGCATAATGGTAATCCAAAATTTAATAGCTCATCTCACCACAGCCAAAGCATGCACTTGTGTTCCTCCAATATGTACCACCATGTTTTCTCCCACATTTTGGGCATCTAGTATGAATCAACCCATCATTGTCTCCTTTACTCTTATTGCGTTTACAAGGGCATTCCTTTACCTCATGACCCAACTCTTCACAACCATGACAAGTTTTGGTACCTTTCAAGAATGGGTCATCATGGTACCTGCCACATTTTATGCACCGAGCATAAGGCGCCACACCATCTCTACCTTTGGGGCTTTAAAACTTTCCTTCAATATGGGACCTCTTGGCATCACTAGCTCTCCTCTTACCATTTGAAGTCTCGGGAACATTCACTTTTTCATCGAGATGAGTTGCCCATTTTGCCGCTACTTTGGCCACTTCCAATAGAGTATTGGGAATCTTTGAATTAATTACATCACCATCCTAAGTAGCTCGAACATATCCTATAATGTAATGGCTAGGGATTAGCAATAAACCTGAGGGTATGTAACTCTGTTACATGACATAGATCATGAATAAGTGAAATATTTCCAAGAATGCCTCATAGCCTCTTATTCATAGTGGTGGCGCGCTTCACAACCATAAATAGGACTTTAATTGATATGCTGTGTTGGACGTCAAGCACCTAATAAACTAGTGCTTCGATACCAAGTTTGTCATGACCCAAGCCTAGGGCCTAGATGTGACACGATGCAAGAGGAACTCGAAGGGACCCCAAGAAAGCCTCTTAAGAGCTGGGGCTAAGAAAAGCAACCGGGATCACCCTTAGGGTAAACATGTATATGAAAGAAAAGTAGTCTTAGAACATAACATGAGACAATAAGCAACGTCTCCTAAATAAAAGACTCACCAATAAGATTGAGTGAAACCATACTAGCCACATGGATGGGGATGCTCAAGCGGGACTCTAATTCCTATATAGTGACATCATGTAGGCATAGAGTATGTGTTAGTAATTTTGAATGTATTAAGTTTGTATGGTGCAATAAAACAAGTGATAAGCACCATAAACAAAATGCATAACATAGGTAATGAATAGGCATATAGAAATATGGCATGTACGAAAGGTACTTAAAGTAAAACCATGCTTATATAGAACATAATACCAGTGTAAGTAGTAACCATTATTAGTGCAATCAAAGGACTACCACCTCCTTAGAGAGGCGCATAAGGTACAAACCCCTTTATGTGGTTAATATGGTACAAACCCCCCAACATGATTATCAAGGTACAAACCCCTCGACATGGTTGCATGGGCGTGCAATCTCCCTAGTAAGGTGATCGAGGCACAAACCCCTCAACATGGTTACCCGACCCTACAACCTTCCAAGTGAGGTTTGGTCATCCCTAAAACTATAGAGATAATATAGTATACATATATTTCTTTCATCATCATAAAGTCATTCATCTCATGAGACATGCATTGGAATTTCAATTCCTCAAGAAATCATAATCTGACATTTTATCAAACATTTGGCGGATGTGTAGTACTAGTATAAAACCATTCAATTCAACAGTGAAATCATGCAGGAAAAATCATTATAAAATTATCAATAGATACTTGGCAAAACCCTAAAGCAATACATACCAAAACCTTCATCAAATCCCATAATAGAGCTTAGATTCGTTACTCAAAATATGCTCAAATAATAATAATTTCATAAAACTCGAACATAGTATGCAGTGAAATTCATAATAGATAAAACCCATGAGTAAATTAGCTTTAAGTCATGCAATTTTAGGTAAAAGAGAGCTTAGGTGTCATGGTAAAAGGAATATATGAAAGAGACCCACATACCTTGTCTTTTAGAGAATCCTTAAGGAAGATTGGAGATGGAGACTTGAAGCTTGATTGAGAACCTTAGATCCGAATGAGTTTTGAGAATTGAATTTAGGAGATGAAATATTGCCTAAGTGTTTGAGGGAGTATTTGGGAATATGTTGGATGATATAAGGGTGAAATAATTCTAAGTATAAATATTTTCACGGATGGAAAGTCTTATGCCCAAGACCCAAAAATCTTAAACTGAACTTGAAAATCGGCACCAAAATAAAGCATTGGCACGTTGCGCCAGCAACGTGCATACCTCATTAGAAATCGAAACTTTAAAAATTGTAATTGTGATTCATTTTCTCTAAAATTAGGGTTAGACCCTTTTCCCACTCAAGTTGACCCCCTAAACAAGAATATGAAGTCAAAATTTTAAAATAACGCGCGAATTTTGAGATATAAGAAAATTATGATTTCGACCACTTCCGAGGGACATTTTCAAGCACTTTTGGTGTCATTTCATGGAGATCTTTTGTTATGCGTTTGATGACAATTGCAAAGTTGTGGTTGACACCATAATTGGAGGCTTATTCTTAGATTGACCCTTTTCTGTTATAGCTAAGTGACTGGTATGTAATGGACCCATATTGAGTGGGAAAAAGTGTGTGATCTCAAAAAGCTAACTTCATATTCTTATTCAGGGGGTCAAATTGAGTAGGAAAAGGGTCTAACCCAATTTTTGAGTAAAAGATTCACAATTTCAAAATTCAAAGTGTCAATTTCCATAGGGGTTTGCACGTTGCTGGAGCGACGCGCTAGTGCACATTTTTGTGCCAGTTTTCCATGTTTGGTCCAAGACTTTTGAGTCTTGGGCCTAAGTGTTCCCATACATGAAAATACCAATAGTTAGCCATTTTTCACCCTCATAACATTAAAAATATTTCTCAATACTCATTCAAATACTTATCCAGATATTTTACTCCTAAACTCAAGTCTCAAAACTCATCTGGGTCTCAAGGTTGCCATTTAAGCTACAAGTCTCCATCTCCAATTTTAATCAAGTTCATCTCCAAAGCTAAGGTATGTGGGTTTGTTTTATGGGTTCCTTTCACCTATGATACTAAAGCTCTCTTTTACTCAAAATTGCATGATTTAAAATTAATTTACAAATGGTTCTTACATATTATGAAATTCACTACGCACTATGTTGGGGTTTATGAAATTGTGACTATTTTACTATATTTTGCGCTATGAATATAAGATCTATTGTGAGATTTGATGAAGCGTTTTGATGTATATTGCTTAAGGGTCGTACCAAGTATCTATTGATGGTTTTACATTGGATTTTCTAGCATGTTAACACTTTTGAATTACATGATTTTACACTAGTACTACACACCTAGTAAGTGTTTGATAAAATGTCTGGTTATGGTTTATTGAGGAATTGAAGGTCCAATGTATGTCTTATGAGTTGAATGACTTTGTGATAATGATGGTAATATTCATGTAAGTTGTTTTTATGAACTGTACCTATGGTATTGCAAGTAGATTGTTTAGTTCCCATGTTTGTAGTGTTCTTGAGAAAATGGAGAAGGCCCTCCCTTGATGCTTGAAATATAATGGTTTGATGAGCTAGTTCTATGTTTCCTATTAAAAAAATTATATCATAAGGTATGGACATCCTACCAAAAAGGTCATACGTTAAGGTAGAAATACTAATGGTTGCTACTAAAAAGATGATATCCTAAGTTATGGATACCCTATCGAAAAGGCCATGCTGTAAGGTAGAAAGACTAATGGTTTTCAACGAAAAGATCATATCGTAAGGTCTGGACATTCTATCGAAAAGGTCATGGCATATGGTAGAATGAATCACGGCTTCTACTCAAAAGATTATATCATAAAGTAGGGGACGTCTCAGACTACCTATAAAAAAGACTATGTCATACAATATGGGTATTGGTAACACTATCTGAAAAGGTTATATCATAATGTAAATGGGACCATTTGGCCCATTTCATGAAGGTTGGTAAGAAGGATTTGAGTATGTATTCCATTTTGAGTTTACATTCCTTGATTATGATTTACAAGCAAGTTTTACCTTAAGCATTGATCATGCATGTCATATTAATATTATGCCTATCCTTTGCTTATACTTAGTAGGCATTTTGATGACGTTGTCTATCCCTTGCTAACATTGCATCCTATATACTTAGTACATCCAAACGTACTAAGGCATACTCTATGCCTACATGATGTCACCATGTAGGAATGGGTGCACTACTTGATCATCCTCTTCCTCCTTGTGGCTAGATGGGTTGTTCAAGTTTGCTTTGGTGAGTCCTCATGTCTGGGGACAATATCTATCCTCTCTCATGCTTATGTTTGATTATATCTTGTATATTTGGATTACCTATTGTTATTACTATGAAAGTGAGCTCGGTTTCTTATCTTGCCACCCACTAAGTTCTACGTTTAGAGGTGTTGTTGGACAAGTATGTAATGCTGCTATAAGCTTGACTCTCTTGATGTTTTATGAAGTGAAGGTTTTTCCTTATCCCTTATGCCCTTATTCCTATTCTCTTATTATTGTTTAAATTGCTTCTACGACCAAGGATGTGTAATGATATGCAAAGAGGCTTATTTGGTATTCCTTCGAGTTTCCTGTTCACCAATCATGGCTAGGCCCTAGGTCTATGTTGTGACATGAAGAAGGTGGGAAAGACTAATCGTGCATTAGGCATAAGGGATAAATCTATGATGAAGAGTTCCTTCAGTCAATATAAATCTATAGAAGGATAAAATTAGTGAAGATGTGATACAAGAGTTAGCATGGATTAGTACTAATATAGGATTGGTAATGAAGCATAGTCAAGAACGGGTGAATGCAGCTAGTCATCAACTGCCATGAGCAACTATGTATGAGGAGCCTTATTATGAGGAGGACACATGCTTTGTGACTAATCAGATAGGGGGTTTTCAGACAAATGTGCAAGGGTCCAATCAGGACTACTAGTGTTAAGGTTAAGGGAATAAAGGTCGAAACTATAGTAGAGAAATGAATATAGGGATAACAATCAAGGAGGTTACTATGACAGAAACAACGGGCAAGATAGAGATGGTGATTAGCGTCATAGAGATAGGTATATAAATTATCCATATGTGCCACCATATAATCTTAATTTTGGGGCTGGTAATTTGAGGATTAAAGAGATGTTAGACAAGTTGTTAAAAAAGGCTGACGCCCAAAATGAGACCTTGAACTAGATGAAAGTTGACAGTTTGAATATTAGTCAGAAAATTGAGTCTCACTCTTTAGCTATCAAGTTGTTGGAGCAATAATTTGGTCAGATGTCTACACAGTTAAATTAGTGTCAAAAAGGTATATTCTTAAGCAATATGGTATAGAATGCATAGAATAATGATCAGTGCATGGCGGTTACTATATGAGGTGTTAAGCAGACAATTGTCCCACCAATACAGATGGTTGATGATGATGTTCAAGAGGAGGCAGTGGAAATAAAAGACATTGAAGCTAGGGATGATAAGGCCAAGGATGGGGTGAGCAATGAAGTGGTGAGACCAAGAAAGTTAAAACCCATACACAGGCCTCCGCTACCTTTTCCTTAGAGGATCAAGTATAAGAATAAGGAGGGGAAGTTTTAAAATTTTATATCCATGCTAAAGCAGCTTTCTATCACTCTCCAACTCATTGATGCATCAGAGCAAATTCTCAGGTATGCTAAGTTCATAAAGTATCTTATGATAAAAAGAGAACAATGAGCCAAGATCTTCCTCATGATCTTCACTATTGCGGAGTTATTTCTATAAGGTCCTTGGTATATAAAAAGAAGGATCATAGAGCATTCACCATACTTTGCACCATCTGAGTCTTCAACTTTGCAAAGGTATTATACGATTTAAGATCCAGCATCAACTTAATGCCTTTTGCAATATTCAAGCAATTAGGCCAGGGAGCTCTCCACATCGACTATGATATGGTTGTTGATGGTAGAAAGGACTATAAAGAAGCCTTTGGGATACTCTATGACGTGTTAGTTTGAATTGAGAATTTCATATTCCCCATAGACTTCATGATACTTGATTGTAAAGTTGACTTTGACATCCCAATCATCTTGGGTAGATGCTTCCTAGCCAATAGGCAAGCACTAGTGGATATGGAGTTGGGTCAACTCAAGTTTAGATTGAATGGTGAAGAAATAGCCTTCAATGTCTACAGTCTATGCAGAGACTTGATAATTGTAAAGTGGTCTCTGATATCGAGAGCACTAATGAAGTGTACTAGAGGTACCAATTAGGGAAAAACTGGGTGTCAAATCTCTTGAGGCTATATTGATGAACTTTGAGAGTGACAGAATCCCAGAGTCTGATGAGATAGTTAAGGCACTTGGAGCACATAGTTATCACAGGAACCAACTCAAGCTTGATTTGGATTTGAATAATCGCGAGTCCTCACCCACTCAATCATTTATTGAGAAGTCACTGGTGTTGGAATTGAAGGCTCTTCTAACCGATCTGAGGTATGTGCTTTTGGTTACTAACAATACTTTGCCTATTATTATTTTTGCAGATCTAATGACAAATAGCTGGAAGTATTAGTTTGGTTACTCAAGCTATTTAAAAATGCTATTGGATGGATGATTGCGGATATCACGGGCATCCCACCTACCATATGCACTTACAAGATTCAACTATTCAAGTATTATAAGTTGAGTATTAAACACCAAAGATATCTTAACCCACCGATACAAGAGGTTATGTGCAAAGAAATCATTAAGTGGTTAGATGCAGGTGTAACATATCTGATTGCTGATAGTGAATGGGTGAGTTTGGTCCAATATCTTCAAAATAAAGGAGGTATCACTGTGGTCCCAACCAAATGCTAGAAACAAGTTGATTCCCATAAGACCAGTCACAAAGACTATCGCAAACTCATTGCATCGACAAACAAAGATCACTTTCCTATGTTGTTCATGTACTACATACTAGATCGTTTGGTTGGCAAAGGCTGATACTATTTTCTTGATGGTTATTTGGGCTACAATCAGATTTTATTACTCTAGAGGACGAAGAGAAGATGACCTTTACATGCCCTTATAGAAACTTTGCATTTAAGAGGATGTTATTTGGGTTATGTTATGCGCCAACCACATTTCAGAGATATATGATGTATATCTTCTCAAACATGGTGGATGATACTATTGAGGTGTTTATGGATGACTTTAGTGTGGTTAGATATTCATTCGAGGATTGCTTGATGGATTCGCATGATGTGCTTCAGAGATGTAAAAAATGTCATCTTGTTCTAAATTAGAAGAAGTGTCACTTCATGGTGAAAGAAGGTATTGTGTTGGGACACTAGACATCTATCAAAGGTAGAGGTTGATAGAGCCAAACTTGAGGTTATTGAGAAGCTTCCTCCACCTATCTCTATTAAAGGTGTGAGAAGTTTCTTGGGGCATGCAGGCTTCTACAGACGGTTCATGAAGGACTTTGCAAAGATTGCATATCCCTTGTGCAAGCTACTTAAGAAGGATACTAAGTTTATATTTGATGATGCATGTCTAAAAGCATTTGAGGGGTCAAAGCAAGGTTGATATTGGTGCCTATCATAGTTTCTCTAAATTGGACTTAGCCCTTCGAGATTATATGTGATGCAAGTGGAATCTCTCTTGGTACGGTGTTGTCATAGTGCAAAGGGAAGATTATACATCCCATTTACTATGCCAATAAAGCACTACATAAAGTACAGAAAAACTACACTATCACCAAGCAAGAGTTACTTACAACAGTCATTACCTTCATGAAGTTCAAATCATATCTTTTAGGGACCAAAATCATTATACATACAGACCATTCATCACTGAGGTATTTGATGGCGAAGAACAATGCAAAACTAAGATTGATTCAATGGGTACTTCTTCTTTAAGAATTTGATTTTGAGGTGATTGACAGAAAGAGGACAAAAAAATCAGGTTGTAGACAACCTATCAAGACTTGAGGACGAGGCCATGACAAAGTTCAATGATGTGATGGATATTAATGATATGCTCCCTAATAAGAGAGTATTGGAGGTATCTCATGATTTCATAGGATGGTTCACAAATTATGCGAATCACTTAGTTAGTGATGTTATTCCACCAGACTTGACTTCTCACTAGCGCCTAAGTTTATGCCTGATATGAGAAAGTTTTTATTGGATGATCTATAGTTGTTTCGTGTTTGTGCAGATGGGATTATTCATCGCGATGTTTTAGAGACTTATCATTCATCCTTGGTTGGTGGGCATCATAATGGTATTCAAACAGCACATAAGATCTTGCAATGAGCCTATTATTGGCCAATAATCCACCAAGATGCCTATGACTATGCTAAGGCTTGTGATAGGTTCTAGAGAGAAGGTGGTGTTTCCCATAAGCATGAGCTCCCTCTAAACCTTATTTTCGTGATTGAGTTGTTTGATATGTAGGGAATAGACTTTATGGGGCCATTTTTCAGTTTTTATAGGAATAAGTATATTATGGTTGCTATGGACTATGTCCCAAAATAGGTGAAAGCAATGATGCTTCCCAGTAATGAAGGTAAAAGTGTTACAGTGTTTCTTAAAAAAAATATGTTCTCTAGGTTTGACACTCCTCGAGCAATCATCAGTGATGGAGGTTCCCATTTTTGCAATAGGTTTTTCAAAGCTCTTCTTGAAAAATATGGGATGAAGCATAGAGTGGTAATGCCTTAATATCCACAAATGAGTAGCAAGTTGAGCTATCTAATAGGGACATTAAACAAATGCTATGTAAAAGTGTGAATGCAAACCAGAAAGATTAGTCGCGAAAGCTTGATAATGTATTATGGGCATGTTGGAAAACATTCAATACTCCCATAGGTATGTGTCCTTACCAACTTTGTTTTGGTAAAGATTGTCACTTATATGTAGATCTTAAGCACAAGACAGTATGGGCACCCAAGAAGCTGAATCTGGATTGGAGTGATGCTGCAAACTCAAGGCTGAGCCAACTCCATGAACTTGATTAGTTTCATTTGAGGGCATATGAGAGCTCAACCCTATACAAGCTGAGGATGAGGCTGCATCATGATCATCGCATTGAGCATCACCAGTTTGCACCAAGAGACTTTGTTTTGTTATATAACTCGAGGTTACAGTTATTTCCTCGAAAACTCAAGTCCAAATGGTTAGGACCTTTTAAAGTTACATATGTTTTCAACCTTGCGTTATTGAGTTGGAGAAGAAAAATGGAACGAGGTTCAAAGTAAATGGTTGAAGGATCAAACCATACTTTGGCAATGCTGAGGAGGTGCAAGTAGTGGCAGCATAGGCACTTGGTAAAGTCTAAGTAATGAAGTAGTCTAAGTTATGCCACAACAATAAATCAGGTGCTAAGTGAGAGAAAACCTAAGACATTAGCCATAATTTTATGTATTTGTGTTAGTTTTGCTTTTTGGATTCATAGGTAGTTTAATTTTCATGTTTTGGTTGTAATTTGGACACATAGACTAGAATACTATTAGGTAATAATTTTTTTTGCTGAGAATGTGCAGGACCAGGGTTAAGGCAGCAAACCAACATAAAGAGTGAGAAAATATAGTCCTATGACTAGTTCCATGAGCTATGGTTTACACCACAACCCATATATTGACTCGTAGAACGATTTGTAGTAATAAGAAATTTGTACACTCCAATCCATGAGCCAACTTTATGGATCGTAGATACAACTACAGGCCTTGAATGGGGTTCATGGACTCTAGGTAAGATTTTGGAGTCTTGCTAAGTGTTTGATGTACCTATGAAGCTAATCTACAATTTGTAGAATAATCTACAACCCATATAGGGATTTGTAGGAGCTAAATCCTTAAAAATAGGATTTTGACACCACAAAAACATGTCTAATGGGCCCTAAGACATTCTATGGTCCATAGTCGAGATTTTGTGGGATTAGACCCCTACTTAAACTGGACTCCATCAGTTTAATAAAAGAGGGGTATTTTAATTACCCCTAACTTTTCCAAATATTTCCACACAATAACAAAACCCTTACCCCTCGTCCTCATTTTCGATCACCACGACTACTCAATCATACTTTCCAGCTAGGATTCCGATCATATTTTTGGGGGTTCTAAGAACTTTTGGGTTTTCATTAGTCTTCTTGGCCTTTTAGTAAATTTTTTGATATAGGTTCCTCTTGAAATTTCATTTTTGCCGCAAAATTTGTGTTATTGGTTTGAGATATTAATGAGTTTGAATGTTATGATTTTTTTTCCCTAATCTTTAGTTGCCTGAGAATTAAATGTCTTATGTACTTGTCACTACTGGAGTGCATATATTGGCCATAAAACATGTTGATATGACTATCATTGTTTGGAATCATGCATTCACTTGTCGTCTAAGTTATACTCAATTATCTTGTTAGGATCAATTAAGTTGTCGCATGAATTGAATGATGGCATGAAAAAATTTGTCAAATGGTGGTTGTCTTGATATTTACAGATATCTGAGTGAATTGATGATTAAAGGGTAGGATAGTGAAGTGCACATGTCTCAGTTTTGGGTTGGATTATTGGTGATTTGTGCACGCATTTGTTTTGGTTGAGTTGGAATGCATGGATTGCAAGTGGATTCATTTAGCTTGGTTTGAGTGTTATTGGTCTGGTGTTGATTAATTGTGTATACCTATTACTATAATGATGTCATTGTTATTACAAAATCATTTAATTTTAACTTGACTAAGACTTAGCTGGAATTTTAGTTGTATAGGGACATAATGGAGTTGAATGGTAAAACTTAGAAAACTCAAGTTGTTGTTTTTCAACAATATGAGGGTCTTTTATGGCCCATGATTTAGTACGCGAACCATAATTTCCCCTTTTAAGTAGAGATCAAAAACTTGGATTTTTTGTGATGTTAACAGATGAACCTCCTTACGAGTTATAGTTCATACTATGGCCCATAAATATGGTTTTTAGGTTCTATGCCTATAATAAGTTATTTTTGATATTGTACCTATGACCCAATCTATGATTCATAGTTCACGCTATGGGTCAAACTAGGTCTATTTACACTTCCAGTATATAAATTTACTGTGCCCAGTTTCCCATGAAGACCTTCTACAGCCTATAGTTTACCCTATGACTTTTTGGTGAGCCTTCAAATGTCCTTTTTGTGAACATTTTTGTTAGCTTTTTGTTTTTCTTTTCTGTATTCATAAGACTCATGTGTGCTTTTATTTTGGTTCTTTCAAGTACTATGGCACCCTATCCCAAAAGAGATGAGATACAGGCTATGTGAGATCGACTCCATGGTGATCTTATAAACTCTAAGGCTAGTGTTGTGGCCAATGGAACTTTGGAGGTGCTCAACATCTAGATAGACAAGGGCATTGAGCAATGACATAGGGTGGCATGTATACCAAAGTACCAACCCAAACATAGGCCATAATTTCTCACCCTCCCTAGTTTGAGAAGGGAGATGCACAGCAGAGTAACTCGATCTAGGTGACAAACTCTGATAAGGGGTCTAGATCAGGTTCAAGAGATGGAGAAGGCTCTGGGTCAGGTAAGGAGTCTAAATAAGAGTCTAGGGAGTTAGTGCTAACACTATACCCTACGGTTGGATAGACGAGATGATGATGTGCCTAGGGCATATATGACATATACAAAGATGATATCTTACAGGACGATATGGGTCAACAGATTTGTACTATTTTTGAGGAGTCTAGGATTATTACATTTGGTTTTGACAGGGCTCTCATGGTTTGAGACACCATGGCTTAGAACCACTTGGATTGGTTAGTATCCCTATTGGAGAAGTACTCCTGACATTAGTTCGAGAGTTATATGTATCTTATGCTGCTACTATCAGCGAGGTAACCCTAAAAAAAGGGAAGCCTCTTGCACAACCCTGGTTTATATAAGCGACGGTGTGTGGAGTCACTATTGATATATCTAAGGCCACTATCCATAGACTTTTGTTTGGTCCCGAGTACCAGTTCCTTATGATAATAGTAAAGTATGATTATAGGATGGGGTAGACCAAGGTCAAGGTCCGATAAGAGATGCGGCTTGAAAGGACATTTTGATTTGCTAGATTGCCGATTATATAGCTGAGCGAGGCCAGGACCCTAACCGGATAGCTAGTTCTACATTAATAGCTAAGGCTTTACCCAGCTTCACCAGTAAATTTTGCTTGGCTATTGTATGTACGTGGATCCAACTGACCCAGGTGGATAATACTTTGACATTAGACCGTGCTATCTTTGTTGCCAACATTATTGCTGGTTATGATATATATTTTTCTCACTGTATATAAGAGAAGATACACAAGCGTGCTCTAAAGAGGTCCACACTGATTCTGATCCCATGTTTGATTCACAAATTATGCATAAAGGTGGGGGCAAAGATCCTACCTAATGTTGATATGATAGATGAGGTCCAACTAACTCAAAATGTCAACCTGATAAAGTCCAATGAAAACTCTATATATATTCAGTGAGCATTACATCCTCTAGTTTTAGTTCAAGAGATATTTATCAAGGCACCACAGGCTGAGCCCACTACCTCCACTATTGCTGCTACAAAGATTGAGAGGTCCTTACAAACTAATACTAAGGATGAGAGGGGGACCACTACAACTTCATCTACTACAACAGAGGCTGTACCTACACATCCTTACACCAAGGTATGAAATATATATCTGTAGAGTTAATTCAAACCTTGGTGCAGAGACATGTTCACACTGAGTCGCAGTTGGCTTAGTTGGTGTAGCAGATTAGGCCTTGGGTTTGTAAGGCCATTA
Source organism: Solanum sejunctum (assembly GCA_025642045.1). Lineage (NCBI taxonomy): Eukaryota > Viridiplantae > Streptophyta > Magnoliopsida > Solanales > Solanaceae > Solanum > Solanum sejunctum. Next base: position 13,010 of record JAOTQJ010156842.1, on the reverse strand, counting down.
CTGAGTCTAAGGAGAGCATTTAGATGTATTTCACAGCTACCATGAAGGAGAGACTTATATTATTTCACTGCCTTATTGATGAATTTAAGATGTGAGTAGAGGACTGCCTCAATTCAGCCCAGGCTCAGACATGACAGTCATCCGAGTAGAGATCCTGTAGCTTCACACTGATATGAGAGCGGAATGTCTATCACTTCTAGGATTCCTATGCCCATAGTTGATATAGAGGTTGTTGATTTATTCACTGATGAGCTGCTAGTTTGTGCTTCTAGGAAGAGATGCCATGATGATGAGTATCCTGAGGCTACCAGACTAGATGCTATGAGGATGGAGTGTGAGTTGTTCAAGGCTGCTAGATGGGCCTCCATTGTGTATGAGATAGACCAACAGGTATGTGCACTATAGATAGTGATGGGTGTTGGACCCTCTGGCCATGCCACCATGACTGAAAAGACCACCCACCAGGCTATGGGTAATGAGACAGAGATAGAAATTGGTGCTTAGGTGCCCAGGTATGTTTATTTTTGACCCTCATATGATATTACCAAAAAGGGTAGTATTCTGGTAAGTTCCTTATGAAGTACTATTTAAAATGGAGAAGTTAGTGTAAAATAAGTGTTTGGTTTACCTTGGCAAAATAGACCACTCCTAGTCTGATGTAGAGTGAGCATCAGGATTTCAAGTAGTAGCTCACTTAGTTGTAAATGTCATTTATGGTCCCTTCCAATCTATGTATGATATGTTATATGACTCGATGACTCGTAATATGTACTTTGAATAAGCATTGAGCATTCATGACATATTAAGCTTATATCTGTTGATTATGATTATGCATTTGCTAACTTATGGCTTATATTCTTTGTTGCGTTGCACTCTACACGCTTAGTACATTCCAGGTACTTATTTGACTACATGATCTAACTATGTAAGGACTAGAGATCCTACTCATCCTCTTTCTCCCCGTCTCTAAGCAGTTCGACCAAAGATTTGCTATTGGTGAATCCTCCAAATTCGAGGATAACATCCACTTACTTAATGCTTTATTAAGACTGGTCTATTATGGATATTTTTCTTTTGAGAATGAACATGGGAGATGTCTTAGCCCCCATTTAATTTGTATTAGAGGTGCAGTTAGATATGGATTTATATGTTATGAGCTCGACTCCCATCATGTATATATATTATTGAAGACTTCCCTTACTCCCTTATTCCCTTCTATGTGTTGATACTTGTTGTATGTTGTTGATGAGATGGAAGTCCTAAGTCCATAATACCCCCGTAGTATGAGTCATACTTACCTACCCCTTAGATATTATTAGCTATGTGCTCATTCTAATTCTCTTCCCTACAACATCCTCATAGCTTGAGTCCAAAGCCCCATTTTTCTCTAGAATTTTGTGCATGTTGATTTAACTATGCTTCTGCATCCAAGGATGTGCAATCAATACTTATGAGGCTCATTTGGCTCCCTTCAGATTCCCCATTCATCGTGTTACACCTAGGCCCTAGGCTTGGGTTGTGACAAGCTTTGTATCAAAGTACTAGGTTTGTAAATGGTCCTCAGAAATCTAACACACCATAACACACCATATTAAGTAGAGTTTTTTTTATAGTTGTAAAGTGTGCCAAAACTCTGAATAAGAGGCTATGAGCCATTCTAGGAATAATTCACTTTTCCATATTCTACGTCATGCTTTAAGAGTTAAATTGAGACTTTCTACTCCTAATGGGTAAATAATTCACCCCTTGGGTTCCATATGTCCCCGAAGAAAAAGAAGGTATCACTCATGCCGAATATTAAAATGTGTTCACTTTATTTGCAAGGGTCATGGACAACCAAGGAATTCAAGATCTTCATGCTCCTTCCCCCGCCTCAAGGCTAAGGGATTTCATAAGAATGAATCCTCCAAAGTTCTATGGATCCAAAGTTGAAGAAGACCCTAAGAACTCATAGATGAGGTATATATTATTCCTGACATTATGGGGGTAAGCTTGGAGGAGAAAGCGGAACTAGCGGCCTATCAAATAAATGGGCTTGCCCAATTGTGGTTTGGTCAATGGAAGAGGGAGAGAGGGAATAGAGATCTTGTCTCTTGGGAAGAATGCAAGGCCTCATTCCTCAATCGTTTCTTTCCCATGGAGCTAAGGAAGGCAAAGATGTTAGAGTTTATGAACCTCAAACAAGGCTCTATGAGTGTTAGGGAGTATTAACTTAAATTTGATAATCTCTCAAAGTATGCTCCTCACTTGGTCATCAATCTTATGGCAAAAATGTGAAAGTTTGTTTCGGGAGTGTTCAACTTGATTAATGAAGAATGTTGCACCGCCATGCTCATATGAGATATGGACTTATCTCCGCTAATGACTTATGTCGAGCAACTTGAAGGATAAAATCCTAGAAAGTAGATGAGTAAAGAGTCCAAAAGGGCTCGCTATGATGGTTGATATCAAGGTACTAAAGGTGGGTCATTCCAACAAGTCCACAAATTACAAGGTCAAGGGTCCTCCAATGCTCAAGATCAAAGATTTGCTAAAGATAGGGTGCCCAACCCTAGAGCTCAAGTTGGTAATGATGGTCAACTTGTCCCTAGGTGTGGAAGGTGTGGTAAAAATTATGGTGGTAGATGTTATAAAGATATGGATGCTTGCTTCGAGTGTGGTAAAATGGGCCATAAGATTTTGAGTTATCTAAACAAGAGAAAGGATGGTCGTTTCTCAATGACATGGTGCTCATAGTGATCAAAAGGCACAAGTAGGTCAACAAGGGGGTACTACACATCATAACCACTTTTATGCTCTTCAAAGGAGGCAAGGGGTGTATGATGGTCAATGTTGTAACCGATATGTTAAAGATCTATGATCTGGATGCCATTCTCTCTTTCATTACACTTTTTATTGCTAATAGACTTCATGTGTGTACCGATTTTTTGTGTGAACCCTTTGAAGTTTCTACCCTCTATAGAGAGTCTATTATTGCTAAAAGAGTATATAGGGTTTATCCTGCGTCTATATTGCCTAAAGTCTTCCCTTGTGATTTTGTTGAATTTGGCATGGTAGATTTTGATAGTATTCTTTGAAAGGATTGATTATATGCATATCATGCCTCTATTGATTTTAAGACCCACAAAGTTAAGTTCAAATTTGTCGATCCCGTTCTTGAGTGGTTAGGTCCTAATTCAATGGTTAACTATAGGTTTATCTCTTATCTTAATGACCAGGAGTTAATTTCTAAAGGTTGTATATACCATTTTGTAAGAGTTAGGTCTATTGAGTTTAAAATTCCTCCTATTGAGTCTGTTTCGATGGTCTATGAGTTTCTTGATATTTTTTGTGGTGTCCCCCCAAAATGGAGATAGATTTTTGTATAGACCTCCTTCGTGATACTGAACCCACTTCCATTCCTCCCTATATGGCCTCGACAGTATTGAAAGAGTTAAAGGATCAATTTAAAGACCTATTGGAGAAGGGTTTTATTAGGCCTTGCAAGTCACCTTAGGATGCGGTAGTGTTATTTGTTAGGAAGAAGGATAGCTCAATTATATTGTGCATCGACTACTAGCAACTCAATAAAGTCATGGTGAAAAACAAGTATCCCTTGTCAAGGATAGATGACCTATTTGATCAACTATAAGGGGATAGTCACTTCTCAAAGATTGACCTTTGGTCTGGGTATCATCAATTGAGGGTAAGAGAGTGTGATATTTCCAAAATGACCTTCCGAAAAAGATATGGGCATTTTGAGTTTATGGTAATGTCCTTCGGCTTAACTAATGCTTCAGTGATCTTAATGGATCTCATGAATAGGGTCTTTAAAACTTACCTCAACATGTTTTTGGTGGTATTCATTGATGATATTTTGATTTATTCCTGGAGCGAAGAAGAGCCTGAGAAACATTTGGGAGTAGTGTTGCAAACATTAAGGGTAGAAAGTTTGTTTGCTAAGTTTGACAAATATGAATTTTGATTGAAGGAAGTTGCATTTCTAAGGTATGTGGTATTAGGTGAAGGGCTTAAAGTGGATTCGAAAAAGATGGAGGTGGTAAGAAATTCACCTAGAGCCTTAACTCCAATGGAAATTGGGAGTTTCATGGGCTTGGAGGGGTACTACTAGAGATTTTTTGAGGGTTTTTTTTCAAGTGCTTCTTCCTTGACAAAGTTTACACAAAAGAAGGCTAAATTTGTTTGGGGTGATAGGTGCAAAAGGAGATTCAAACTTTAAAGCACAAGTTTTCATCAACTCCTATTTTGGCTCTACTTGAAGGGTTAAAAAGGTATATAGTTTATTGTGATGCTTCACAAATTGGCTTAGGGTGCATATTAATGCAAAGTGGCAAAGTCATTGCCTATGCTTCTATGCAACTAAAAGTGCATGACCGTAATTACCCTACCCATGATCTTGAGTTACTGGACGTGGTGTTTACTTTAAAGATATAGTGTCACTATTTGTATGGGGTTATGTAGATATGTTCACCGACCATAAGAGTCCCCAATGCGTATTCACCCAAAAAGATCTGAATTTAAGGAAGAGGCAGTGGTTGGTACTCCATAAAGATTATGACATAAGTATGTATAAGGCTAATGTTGTGTCCAATGCTCTAAGTAGAGTGTCCATTGAGAGTTTGTCTCGTATTGATGATGGAAAGACGAAATTGGTAAGAGAAGTTCACTAGTTGTCTAGACTGGGAGTATGTTAGATAGGGCCAAAAATGGAGGCATGGTGGTTGTAGATGGTTCTAAGTCTTCCTTGATGGAACAGGTCAAATCTAAACAAGACCTTGTCCTCGTTTTGGTAGAATTGAAGTCATTGGTGAAGGACGGTAAGGTGGAGGTTTTCTCCCTAGGGAGAGATGACGCTCTTAGGTACCAAAAGGTTATAAATACCCATTGTGGAAAGGTTAAGAGACATGATCTTGAATGAGGCTCATAATTAATCTTATTTAATTCACCCTAGTTCTATAAGATGTATAGGGATTAGAGGGAAGTGTATTGGTGGGATGGTATGAAAAGAGATATTGCCATATTTGTAGTCGATTACCATGATTGCCAAAAAGTCAAAGCTGAACAGAAAGGTCGAGTAACCTAGAACAAGATATTGAGATTCCTACTTGGAAGTGGAAAGAGATCAATATGGATTTTGTGTTTAGTTTACCAAAAACTAGAAGGCATTCTGATTCTATTTGGGTTATTATTGATAGAATGACAAAGTTGACTCACTTTCTACTGGTTAAAATGATTTATAGTTTCGAAGATTATGCTAATTTGTACATTCATGAGTTTGTTGGATTGCATGGCTCCCCATTAGCTATTACTTTGGATCATGGCACTCAATTTACTTCGCACTTTTAGAGATCCTTCCAAAAAGGTCTTGGTACTAAAGTTAAGCTTAGTACAGACTTTTACCCACAAGCAAATGCCCAAGATGGAAGAACCATCCAAACTCTTGAGGGTATGTTTATAGCTTGTGAATTGGAGTTTAAAGGTAGTTGGGATGAGCATTTTTTGCTCATTGAGTTTGCTTACAACAATAGCTATCACTCTAGCATCAAAATAACCCCCTTTGAAGCTCTGTATGGTAGATGTTGTAGATCCTAAGTTGGGTGGTTTGAAGTGGGGAAAATATCTCTATTATGTCTATATTTGGTTATTTAAACTTTTGAGAAGCTAAGGATGATAAGGGAAAGATTGAAGATGGCTCAAAGTCAGCAAAAGTCCTATGCAAACACTAGAAGAGGAGACCTTAAATTTACAGTTAATGATTGGGTGTACTTGAAGATTTCACCAATGAAGGATGTAGTGTGTTTGTTATTAAAGGGAAGTTAAGCCCTAGGTATGTGGGGTCTTACCAGATCTTCAGACATGTTGGTAAAGTTACATATGAACTAGAGTTGCTTATGGAGATGAGTATTATTCATCCGGTCTTCCCTATCTCTATATTGAGGAAGTGTGTTAGAGAACCTAAAATTATTCCCTTGGAGGTGGCGAATCTTGAAGAGAATTTGACTTATAAGGAAGTTCTAGTGGAAATCTTGAATAGACAAAGGTTAAGTAATAAAGATGTAGCATCTATTAAAGTCCTTTGGAGGAACCAACAAGTGGAGAGTGCTACTTAGGAAACTGAAGTCGATATGAAAAAGCGATATCCTTATCTCTTCTATTCTAATCAAGCTTGAGATACTATAATTTTTCTTACTTTAGAACCTCCTCATTCCTATATGCCATTTTTATGTCATTAATGCATGGTTACATTATTTTGGGGGTGCATTGTAAATGTTAGTTGAAGTATGGTTTGAGAAATACTCATGATGTACATGTTGCATTTTTGCATGGGATGCATCTAATCTAGTCCTTAGAGATTAAGTTTAGCATATTCGGGGATAAATGTTCACAAGGGGGAGATATAGTAAGGCCCATATATTGAAAGTACGAAAGTGCCTAAAAAATAAAGTTGGGAAAATTTTGAAGTATAAGTAAGTTTAAAGAAAAGGTTTATGGGTCATAGGAGGTCCCATGAGTCACAACTTGTCCTCGTGGAATGATGGCCCGACTTGGTAAAAATATTGGTTTTTGAAATTAGGAGTACCACATACTGGATAGCTCATACATTGGTTAATGGGATGTAAGTCCTGTCATGGCTTGAGATTTAGATAAAATCTTTGAGGGTTCAAAATGTTACTAGATGAGACCCCATTGTCATGACCCTTGGAATGGTCCACGACCCATAATCGGGGTCTCGTGGTCCCGCCCAGTAGTTTTTAAGAAGGGGCAATTTTGTCTTTTCCTAAGGTTATGCTACATTGTTTTTGCCCCTAATTAAGCCCTTTTTAGCCATACACAATCCTAAACTACTCCCCTTCTAATCATTCTAAAATATTTCAAGTCCTAAATTCCTCAAAATACTCCCAAGTTCTTCAAGCCTTTCAAGAGAAGAGGCCAAGCTAGGGTTTTGGATTTCTCCACTTCCAAAGTCAGATTTCTTCCATTAAATCACACCAAGATATGTGAGTTTTGATTTGTGGAGACCTTTCCTCCACAGATCTCAACCATCCTTTTCCTCATCTATTTTTAAGTTATGAAAATTTATAGAAGTTTTATCAACTCATTTATATGATGATGTTATGAAGCGAATTATGGTATTCTACCTTTTTATATTATACTGCACTGAAATGCCATGTGAAATTTATGGATTTGTTTTAGGGTTAAGGAAGCCCTAACTAAGTTTTATGGTGTTATGGTGGGTTACTCTAAATGGTTGGAAAAGAACTTTATTTACTCTTCTCATGTCCTAAATTTTGACTTTTGCATGATTTTGAGCATATATGCATGCCCATCATGTTTAACTAAAGTTGTCTACCAAGCTTCTTGTGTTGATGAAGGTCGTATGGCAAGACATGTGAATTATGAATGTCATGAATTTTGAGGGCTATTATGCATGTTATGAGATATGGAAATATTGTGAAAATTATGAATGATATGAAGCTCTATCTTGATATTATGAAGCTTTGATTTTGATAAGCTACTCTATGAAAATATTATGATGCTTTGCATATTATGACAATAAGTGTGATTTGAGTATTCCTTGGGATTATGACCTAGCACTGAGAGGACCTTGGTAGATAACCATTGTCCCATAATTATGTTACCACTATAGGTATATGTATTAGCTAATAGATCCATCGTCCCATAATTATGTTACTACTATAGGTATATGTATTAGCTAATAGATCCATATTGCTTGTGTTGTATGATTGACCAAAAAAGGTGTTGTTCCTATACGACATATGTAAATTAAATATCGAAAAGGGTGATGTTCTCGTAAGGCTCTTATCATATGTTAACAGGAAAGGGCAAGGTTCCAGTATGGTGTTTATAAAGCACTTTTCAAAATAGGGGAATTCTCATAAGGTTGAGTGTTTGGTTTACCTTGGCAAAATAGACCACTCCTAGTTTGGTGTGGAGTGAACATTGAGATTCTAAGTAATAGCTTGCTTGGTATTACGTGTCAGTTATTGTCCCTATATATATATGTATGATATGTTATGCTACTCGATGACTCCCCATGCATATTTTGACTAAGGTGTTCATGATTCATAACATATTTAGCTTATACATATTGATTATGATTATGCATAGTGTTTAATTATGGCTTATGTTCTTTGTTGCATTGCACTTCACTTATTTAGTACATTATAAGTATTAACCCATACTTTTTGCCTACATGATCTAACCATATAGGGACTGAAGATCCTATTCATCCTATTCCTCTACGTGGCTAAGCGATTCGATCGAACATTTTATTATTAGTGAGTCCTCCACATTCAAAGAAAATATCTACTTAATTTCATACTTTATTAAGACTCTCCATATTATCTTTTGAGAGAGAGCTCGGGAGATGTCTTGAACCTTATTCCATTCGTATTAGAGGTATTGCTGGATATCTATTTGTATGTTATGAGCTCGACTCCCATTATGCTTATATATTATTGAAGACTTCCCTCAGTCCCTTATTCCCTTCTATGTGTTGATGCTTGTTATATGTTGTTGATGAGATGGAAGTCCTAAGTATATAATACCTTTATAGCATGAGTCAAACATACTTACCCCTTAGATATTATTTGCTATGCGTTCATGCTAATCCTATTCCTTATAGCAACCCTATAGCTTGAGTCCAAAGCCCTGTTTTTCCTATAGAATTATGTAATGTTAATTTAATTATGCTTCTGCATTCAAGGATGTGTCATGTATACTTATGAGGCTCTTTTAGGGTCCCTTTAGGTTCATCATTCATCAAGTTACACCTAAGCCCTAGTCTTGGGTCATGACAAATGCCATATGGGTACTTGTCCTTACTTGTTTTTGAGCTTATGATGCTATATATGATGCTTGTATTCTAGGATGAAATCTGAATAAGTATGGTAGCTATGGTGATTTTGGAGTTTTTTGATTTTCAATGTATTGTGTGAAATTGATGTTGTGGGTATTATATATGGTTGTTTAATTTGTGGAAAATGGGTTGAAATTAGGATTTGATGTGTTAGATTATTTTAGGAGACGCCATGCCTAGTTTTGGGTGTTGAGTTGATTTGAAATAATTGAAATGGTATATATTTGATTTTTGGGGTTCTTTATTGGTCCTTTATGGGTGAAGTCTGACTAAGCCAGTGCCTCTGATTGACAAGTTTGCTAGATGATGGATTTGTGATGATTCTCTTAAGGGCGTTATTGTCAATCAAATACCTGCACCATATTTTTTGAAAAAATCTGAGTAACTAGGAAACTTAGGGTAGTAAGCATGGTACGTACACAATCATAATAGTGTTTCTTGAGCTATGTTCGTGTGCTCATTACGAGAAAATTAGTTTTACAATGAGTTCCTACAAGACTACTATCAAGGGTCTATTTGGCAAGCTCCTTTCAGTTCGGCAACTTGGTCGACAAATCGTATTTCACTGTGATGAGCTCACTCTTTTTACAGACCCTAAATTGTTCTGGAGGGGACTTTTTGGAGAGATACTGATGTATCGCCGAGTTGGTTTTGCTACTCACCAAACCTGGCTTCATCTTGCATAGTTAACCCCCTATTTTCCCAGAATCATTTTGCTAGCTCATTAGGACTCACCAAAAGCACTTTGCGACTTGCGATTCCTTTACGATCACCCAAATACTACAACTTTCTATGTGATTTTAGGCTTGGATTATGATACTGATTTTGATTCTCTTATGCCTAATGTGCTTGTCAATGTTTGATGCAGGCATGACATGACCTAAACAACCAGTTCAACAAAATAGAGTGGTATACAAGGATGAGTCACTAGGGAATTCATTACCTCCATTATATATTTGGGAACCTAGTCAAAGGTCTTGCCACCCACCACACATGCCAAGACAAAAACTACAAATAGGGGTTAAAAGATTGACCCAAAACCTTTCTTAACTTGAATGAGGAGGGGTCTCTTGAGCTGTAATGGAAAAATTTTGAAGAAGAACAAGCGGGTTCCAAATCACCAATACATAAACCCATGACTTCAGAGTCAATTTAGAAAGGTCGTCGGATTGAGGTAAGGACTATGGTCAAGCATGAACTACACCTCAAGACTTTCCAAATTAACCCTAAGTCTAATAAGATTGGCAATCATATGTACTATGACATGTACATAAATGTGAAGGATAATGTTTTCAAGAACAAGCATGTGCTCATGGAGAACATTCACAAAAAAGGCTGAGAAGGCTAGAAAGAAGACCTTGTCTGACCAATTTCAAGCCAAAAATACTATAAGCAAAGTAAGTAGGGAAAAAATATTCATCAGAAGGGAGGAGGACGAAGATTACCTGAGTCCTGAGATAGATGAGGAGGGCTTTGATAACACAAAGCAGAACGATGTTGCCATTATTGAGGTTCTTCTAGGTATAGAGGATCTATTGATGCATATGAATTTGGAGCAATCTTTTGAGGACATTATCTAGCCACTTACTGAAAGCATGCTATCTTACACCACTAAAGAGGAGTTTCTCCTATTTCTCCATAGGGCACTAACGCCCCTACTCCGAATGCTCCACCATCTGACCCGGCTCTTCTATCTGCACCTACATAGTGGGATTCTTTATATTTGTGTTGTTCTATTCCTTTATTTTTGTTCTTGATTAGTGCATTCACTACTCCTTGTGTTTTGGGGGGTCGTTGTTAGCACGTAACCCATTTTATTTAGGTTGTACAAATTAACAATTTTTGTTATTTTTGTTGGATTGTATATATATTACACTTTAATGTTTAGCTAGATATAGTTTAATGTTTTCCTATATTTTTGGCTTGTTTTATGGTTTAAATGTATTGACATCTTTGAGTATCTTTTAAGTGTTCATTTCATCAATATCAATGTCTTGAATTATACTTCTGACACACATTTACTTAGGCTGATTTGGTGAGACGTTAAGAGTTGTATAATTCATTTGTGGACTCATAGCATCTTGTCGTGACTAGATTAAACCAAACTTGGAGTTTTGTGATGATCATTGCACTTGAACAAACTCATTAGGTTAGAATAATGTTGGATAGTTATGTTGGAAAGCCATGTATGGTGAGGTCTTTTGCTTGGAAAGTTGTTTGATGGCACTCGAAACTTGCCTACTTCGTTTAATTGATTGACATTGGTAAATGAATGAGAGGATCTTAGGAAATTCTTAGAGTATCTACCAATAATTTCTTAGACCTCATGACTACGTTATTTTGATTGCCTATGTGAGTGTGAGCTTTGGTTGGCACCATTAGAGTCGAGCCTTTCCATTTTGTGGAACTTGGACCAAAATGAATTCGCAGCTATTTTTACCTTCCCATGTTCTTCTCTAGTGTTTGATTTGGTGGAATAATCTACCTTTAGGCCAAAGCCTAAGTTAGGGGTGTTATGGTAGAGTCAAAGTCCGGTTGTGAAAAAGTGGTTTTGTGAGAGGAGAGTTTGGGCCCTAATTAGTTGTGAGCATATCTTGTGGTCTAGTTCAGAATTGGCATGTTCCTCCTAAAAATAAATTGAAATTTGGTGTTTGATTGTAGTTTTAGATTCTAAATATGCTATAAATTGTATTTTCTAGTTAATAAAAGGGAGGGAATACCTTGTTAAGGTTGAGAAGATAAGAGGAATTGAATGTTAAGCTTAGGCTAAGTTTAATGCGGTATATTGTGTTGAATAAAAGATTAAATCCAGGTCATATACCAAGCAGGTTAGTCACTATTCCAAAATACTACCATACCTTGCACTTAGCCCCATTACAAGTCAAAAAAGCCTTTTGTGATCTTTCATAAGCCGGTTGATGTATTAGTCAGAAAATAATGGAAAGCTTATAAGTCGATTTGGGATGATTTTCATCTTTTGCGAGTGTGAGTGTTGTTTGATTCTTGAGCTTGATATTGTATTGCTTTGTGAGAATGAAATCTTATTTCATGTGAGGGCAATTAAGCACAACTTTTCTGTTAGAACCCGTAAGTCCTTAATTGGTTCAATTTGGGACCAAATGTAAATTTCTTCTAAAGAATAATCTTTAAGATTTAAAATTATTAGTGGGGTCATGTGTGGTGGCACTTTTTGATTGGTTCAAGTGGAGACTTGATTGCATATATATATATATGTATATATGTATATATCTTAGGTGCAAGAAGAGAGTTCCCACACTTAGAAAAAAATAGAGAGAAACCAAGAAAAGCCTTAGCAACCCTCTCGGGTTGCTACAGTAAAAAAAATTGTTTTCTTTCTATCATTTGATTTCCTCCATCAATCTCGGATGGAGCCAAAGATTCACTATTTTTTGGCTTTAAGATATGATGGAATAAAGCAAAATGGCTCTTTAAACTGTCTGCGCTTCTTTCAATTGTGAAGTAGCAGTTAGTTAATGCAACTTTCGACGCTTATCATGGGTCCTATGGAAACAATCGCGCTATGTTTTTAAACATAGGGGTCAGGCTATGTACATTCGACCCCCCCTTACCCCGCAATGTGTGGGAGCCTTTGAGGCATTGGGGTAATGTTGTTGTTGTTGTCTATATTTTCATTATTTGATGCTTCAAGATTGGTATATTGGGTCTCCTAAGTGGCATCGTGGTGTTAGTTGGTCAAGGAAGCGTTGGTAGATGGCTATGAAGACTTGGGTCTAGTAAGGGGCTTGAAAGGTAAGTTAACTTCTAGCTTCATTTATGTAAATTAAAGATTGTGGGTGTGTTAGGGGTGTGCTAAATTGAAGGTAAAACATGAAAAGAGGGTTGGTTGTTAGTTTGAATTGTAAATTTGAAATTTTTGGTTTGAAACTGGGGACAAGCTTGCATATGAAGATATATTGATTGATAGTCATGTGTTTATGTTTATTTGTTATAAAAATAGTCCTTGTGGGGTGAAAGAAGTGTTGGGAAACCATGTGAATGTATACATGGGGGTTAGCTTGAATTAGAGCCGTATTGGAAGTGTAATGTTATGTTTTAACGTTGGGGGTTTGCGTTGGGCGTTGGAGTGATATATTATAGTTCTTGGAGT
>JAOTQJ010156823.1:5327-21600 GCA_025642045.1 Solanum sejunctum | reverse complement strand
GGCAAGCCAAAAATGATCACCACTACTCGTTAGCTAGGCTGGTTAACTCATAAGAGGTATAATAAACTCCATGTGACTCAAGGATAGAAATATTATAGCCGCTCCTAACGCTCTGATAGGAAGTCATAAGCTCTATCACCAGGGGTGTCATCAAAACATGGGGGAGCCAATCGTATGAATGTCTCAAAGCTCTGCTTAGTAGTAGACATAGTAGGACTAGTAGAGGATGGGGGCACCAAAAATTTGGGTGGTGCAATAGAAGAAGCAATAACCAATCACTAAAGCTGAGAACCAGAACTTGACCACGATGTCTGAGGTGGAAAAATAGAAGTCATAGGGGGATCTACTTAGACTGAGAAAGGACCGATATAAATCATGTCTGGCTCAGTTAGAGCTACGAAAGGGCCAACTGATGTCGTAGAAATGGGTATATCAGTAGTAGATGGGACGGGAGGTGCTCCCTCTTCAAAAGTAACTCCTGAACTGAGGGTGTAGCATCTGTGACTGCGAGTGCTGGAATAAGATCGGTAGGTCCCTCTAGCTCGTAATTAGGCTATAAAGAAGCTAATCTAGTCTGTCCTCTAGGTGGAGCTTCCCCTCTAGCAAATCCTCACCCCTTGATCCTATCACGAACCCTACCTCGACCTCGAGTGGGATCCATATCAGCTGACTTGGGCTCTCGCACTAATTGATGGGATTTAGTAATCGATATCTACTACATAGTCAATTAGACACTTTTAAAACATGTGATATGAAGAAACACACGAATAGTAGCAAGGTATGAAGATATTCCGATCAAATGTCCTGTAGCCTCCTGAAGATAGGTATGGACATCTACATATCTATATACGAGACTCTACTAGGCACCCTGCTCTTGACTTAAGTTCCCAATAAAGTTAGAGCTCTGATACCAAACTTGTTATGAACCAAAATTAGATCATAACTAAAGAGAATAAAGTGATGCAGAAACAACCATAATATCTAATAAAAAATTCCAAAACTTGGAGTCATTGGTGCAAGAGCATCTAAAGTAGTATGAAAGAGTAAATACAACTATCTCAAATGAAAATAAAATGATATCTAATAACGTCTAATACAATGTCTAAAATGAAAAGCAACAATAAAGGAAATCTCAAAGATACATGATGACCCGAACTATGAGCCTCACTACTAAGATCTGGATAGATGGAGAAAAGCTTCGCTAGATTGAATCAACTATCCTGTGTGGGTCCCTGTACTCGATCTGCAAGGAGGAACCAAAGTAGGGGTGAGTAAACCAAAATGTACCCAGTAGGTTCAAAGCGAACTCGAATAAGTATATAATATCTAAGAGTCTCTACCACCTGCATCATGTGCAAAATATCTCTCAACCTTGCCACCTGATCGTGGTCAAGGGGTGTCACAACAACTCAACCTAGCCATTTAATCATGGTCAAGGAGCATTGTAATATCTCTCAACCTTGCCACCTGCTCGTGGTCAAGGGGTTTAAAAAGTGGAGTATCTCACCCTTGTCTCCTACCCGGGTTAAGGGGTTATATAAAAGTGGTATAACTCAAATTAAGAATCTTACCCTTGCCTCCTGCCTGGGTCAAGGGGTGTTACAATGCAATATGGAATTCATGCATGACAATGATACAAGTCAAGATATATGTAATGGCATCATGACAAGAACACTGATACATAACCCTCACATAATCATGAAAATAATATCAAGTATCGCAACTAGTTCTATAATGCATCATCATATCTCAGGTCATCATATTATATCAATAGTCAAGAGAGCCAACAATGCCAAACTTCACTCGTCCCCAAAATATACACTCATCATAAATATATCAATAATAAAGTGTGCCAACAATATCGGACCTCACTCGTCCCAAAACTATACACATGATCCTCAAAAGTATCTCATACGCTATCAAATTACCACAAAATTTCCCAAATAGTATCAGAATTCTCATATTATAATGATAGTATCCAAAATATATGAATATTAGGATTTCATCACAATATATTAATAGGATTACATTTTACCCAATTTCTTGGATAACCGTTATCACAATTCTAACGAGATTCTATCATATCAGCCCATTCACTCAAGAATCAATCAAGCTCTTCCAATTATTAGATGAACTTATCCAATAACTTAAATCAAGTTCCAAAAAGGTTAGCTGAACCCACCTCGATGCCTAAACGTCACTTGGACAAGCTTTGAATCAACTCAAGCCTCCAAACAATCCCTGAATTAGTCAATCACTATAAAAATAGATAATATACATCAAGAGATGCATTTTGATACCCATTTGGCATCAATTAGGCCTCGGGACACAAAGGTCAAAATAAGATCAAGAATTCAAAGTTTTCGAATCTGAAAATTGACTTCAAAATTAGTTTCTATACGAAAAATGAAGTTTGTGGATAAGAGTCTCACAATAATCAAATTCAAATTAAAGTAGAAATCATCATTTGAATGTACGACTTAAGCCTAGGGCCTAGACGTGACAGAATAGATGGGTCCCTCGAAGGGACCCCAAGCAAGCCTCTTAATATATCATGATACATCCTTTGTCACAAAAGCAATAAAGTATAATAAGAGTATGTAAATAAGGATAAACGGGGCTAAGGGACAACTTTCATATCATAAACATCAAGAGTCAAGAGAGAGTTAAAGCTCATGGCATTATACATAAGATTCCTAACAACACCTCTTATCATAGAACTTAACGACCGAGATCACCCTCATAGTCAAAATATATAATAAAGAAAGAGAGTCATAATACATATATAAGAACATAAATATTATCCCCAGAATAGAGGACTCACAAACTAGCTTGAGAGGGACCGTACTAGCCACGTGGAGGATGATGATCAAGTGGGGCTTCGATTCCTATATGGTAACATCATGTAGGCATAAAGTATGCATTATTACATTTGAATGTACTAAGCATGTAGGATACAATGCAACAAGAGATAAGCATCATAATCAAAATGCATAATAGTAAGCAATTGATAGCATAATAGCAATATGGTATGCATCATTAATGCTTAGATAAAACATGCTTACATAGAAAATAACACATATGTAAGTAAGAACATCATTATAGAGCTCATAGGTTACAAAGTTACAAAACCCTTTGGTTGGTTGGTGGATCGTCGCACACTACCACCTATGGTGATTGAGGAACTAATCCCTCAAGCCGATTACCAAGGTATGAACCCCTTGATTGGTTAGTAGATAGTCACACTCTAAAACCCCTGGTAATTGAGGTACTAGCCCTTCAACTTGGTTATCAAGTAACAACCCCTTGATTAGTATTAATGTATAAACCCCTCGACATGGTTACATGGGCTCTTAACCCCCCAAGTAAGGCATGGTCACTTTCCAACACTATATAGAAGAATATCATATAAATATGTTCCTTTCATTATCATAAAGTCATTCAACTCATAAGCCATGCATTGGACCTTCAATTCCTCAAAATATATTAACTAGACATTTCATGAAACACTTGGTGGATGTGAGTGCTAGTGCAAAACCATGCAATTTAAGAGTGGAATCATACTAGAAAATTTAGTGTAAAACCATCAATTGATACTTGATAACACCCTCAAGCAATACTCATCAAAACCCTTCATCAAATCTCACAATAGATCTTAGATTCATAACTCAAAATATGCTAATACAATCACAATTTCCTGAAACCTCAACATAGTGTTCAGTGAAATTCATAATAAGTAAGACCCATGAGTAAATCAACTCTAAATTATGCAATTTTAGGTACAAAAAGTTTTGGGCATTATGGGTGAAAGGAACCCATGAGAGAAACCTACATACCTTGACTTTGGAGTATCCTTGAAGAAGATTGGATATGGAGGCTTGAAGCTTGAATGAGAATCTTAAGATCTGGATGAGTTTTGGGACTTGAAATTTGGAGTGAAATATTTGTCGAAGTATTTGAGTGAGTAATGGGCTATGTCTTGAATGATGTGAGAGTGACATATAGCTAAGTATAGGTATTTTTATGCATGATAACACTTAGTCCCAAGACCAAAAAGTCTTGGACTGAGATAGAAAAATAGTGCACAAAAATACATAGTACGTGCCAAGGGTATGCGGATTACTCACTGGAAATAGCATTTTGTGATTTCCAGATTTTGATACGGTTGCTTAAAAATTGGGGATAGACCTATTTCCCACTTTATTTGACCCCCTAATTAATAATATGAAGTTAGATTTTTGATATCATCCACGAATTTTGAGATATATAGAAATTACAATTTTGAGCACTTTTGAGGCACATTTTCGGGCACTTTTTGGGGTCGTTTCAAATCTCCCCCTTGGAAACATTCATTGCCGAATCTCAAAGAAATATATATGGGAAGCAAAATCATGAAGAGGTCAGCCCCAACAAGAATGTAACAATACACTTAAAACACCATTTTTTTTCAAAATCTCAACATATGTGTAAAATCACCATGAACTTTGTCAATATAAACATGAATGCATGCAAATGACTTAGGGGCTGGAACACGAGACACAAAATCATAGAGAAGACTTAAAATTAGTACATTAGGCTTTAGTAGGATGAAATACATAAGGATATCATTTTTAAATATCCTTTTCGACCTCCCATGTATCACTTTCAACTTGTTGATTCCTCCAAAGGACCTTAACAGAAGCAACATCCTTGTCCCTCAAACTCTTCACTCATCTATCAAAGATCTCTACTGGAACTTTTTCATATGTTAAGTTGTCTTCAACTATCCCCGCAACATCAATAGGCACAATAGTATTAGGGTCACCTACATATTTCCTTAACATAGACAAATGGAAAATCGGATAAACCAACTCCATTTCACTAGGCAACTCCAACTCATAGGCTACCTTACTAATCCTCCTGATCACCCTATAAGGACCCACAAATCTTAGACTTATTGTACCATTCTTACCAAAATGAACCGCACCCTTCATGGGTAAAACCTTCAAATAAACCTAATCACCAACTTTGAATTTCAAGGTCCCTTCTCCTCACATCGGCATAGGACTTTTGGCAACTTTGGGCTGCCTTCAACCTTTCTCTGATCATCCTAACCTTCCACATAGCATCCATAACCATATTCGGACCCAACAAAGCCACCTCTCCAACCTCAAACCACCCAACCTGTGACCTATAATGTCTACCATAGAGAGCCTTAAAAGGGGCCAGTACCAATGCTAGATTGATAACTATTGTTATAACCAAATTCAATCAATGGAAGATGATCATCCCAACTACCCTGAAACTCCAAAATTCAAGCCCTAAGAATATCCTCAAGAGTTTGGATAATCCTTTCGGCTTAGCCATACATTTGAGGATGGAAGGCTGTACGAAGTTTAAATCTTGTACGAAGGACCCTTTGAAAGGACCTATAAAAATAAGAACTAAATTGAGCACCACAATCCTATATGATGGGCAAAGGAACCCCATGAAACCTCACCGAGTCATGAATGTATAACTTAGCATAATCTTCAACCTTATATGTAGTCTTAACTAGTAGAAAGTGAGTTGATTTCATCATCCTATAAACTACAACCCAAATAGAATCAAAACCCTTTCTACTTGGGCAACCCAACCACAAAATCCATATTAATCTCTACTCACTTCCAAGTAGGAATCTCTATGTCTTGGGTTAGGCCACCCGACCTTCAATGTTCGGCTTTGCCTTGTTGGCAACTATGGCAATTGGAAACAAATTTGGCAATGCCTTTCTTCATACCTCCCCACCAATACACCTCTCTCAAATCTCTGTACATCTTAGTAAAACCGGGATGAATAAAAAAGAAAGACCCATGAGCATCATCAAGAATCTTTTCTCTTAAGTCATCAACACAAAACACACAAAACCTATCGTGATATCTAAGGTTACCATCTCTCCCTTGGGAGAAAACCTCCACTTACCACCATTTTGGCCTTCATTTCTAATAAAGTGGGGTTAAGATCTTGCTTAGCTTTCACCTCTTCAACCAAAGAGGATTTAGAACCATCAACAATAACAACATCACCATTATCAACCTCTTCTAACCTAAATCCCAATCTAGCCAATCGATAGACCTCTCTAGCCATTTCTATGCCCCCACCATCTATATGGGTCAGGCTACCCATAGGCACCCAAATCATACGCTACTACATTAGCCTTATCGGGATGATAATGCACACTTATATCATAATCCTTAAGAAGTTCTAACCACCTTCTTTGCCTCAAGTTGAGATCTTTTTGAGTGAACACATATTGGAAATGCTTATGATCGATAAGCACATCAACATGCACCCTATACAAATAATGATGCCACATCCTTAATGATAATACCACGGCGGGTAGTTCGAGATCATGGGTAGGGTAATTCTTTTCATGCACTTTGAGTTGTCTAGAATCATAGGCTATTACCTTACCATTTTGCATCAACAAACAACCCAAACCAACTGTAGAAGCATCACAATACACAACAAATCCTTCTAGCCCTTTCGGTAGTGACAATATAGTTGCGGATATAAGGTTATCTTTCAATATTTTGGAAACTCTTTTCACACTCATCAATCCACACAAATTTGGCTTTCTTTTGAGTCAACTTGGTCATAGAAGAAGCAATAGAAGATAACCTATTCATAAACCTCTGATAGTAATCTGCTAAGCCCAAGAAGCTCCTAATATCCAATGGGATAGGTTAATTTCTAATCATATCCATCTTTTTAGGATCCACCTCAATACCATCCCCCGACACCACATGACCTCAGAAGGCAACATCTTTTAACCAAAATTTACGTTTTTCATACTTGGCATACAACTTTTCTTCCCTCAATCTTTGTATCACCACTAATAAGGTAGCCCATATGCTCCTTCTCACTATGTGAATAGATCAAAATATCATCAATGAAGACCACAACAAATGAATCAAGGTAGGGTTTAAAGACCCTATTCATGAGATCCATAAAGGTGGCTGGTGCATTAGACAACCGAAAGGACTTCACAACTAACTCATAATGCCCATACATAGTTCAAAAGGCCATCTTAGGAATGTCACACTCCCTCACCTTCACTTCATGATACTTGGACCGAAGATCAATCTTAGAGAAGTGGTTAGCCCCTTGCAATTGGTCAAACACATCATCAATTCTTGGAGGAGGATACTTATTTTTGATGGTGACCCAATTAAGTTATCGATAGTTAATACACATTCTAGGTGACCCATCCTTTTTTTTTTACAAATAACATCAGTGCACCCCAAGGTGATTGGCTAGGCCTAATAAAATCTTTTTCCAACAAGTCCCTCAATTTCTCCTTCAACTCCTTAAGTCCGCTGGGGCCATATGGTAAGGGGGAATAGAAATGGGTTGCGTATCGAGGAGGAGGTCTATACCAAAATCTATTTTCCTTTCGAGAGGAACACCGAGAATGTCATTTGGAAAGACATCAAGAAACTTATTTACTACCAGAACTGACTCTATCGGAAGGATATTATACTCCACATCCTTAACCCTCACAAGATGATAAAGACACCCCTTAGAGATCAACATGTAGGCTTTAATGCAAGAGATGAACCTACCCTTGACTACCACGTTATGACTTTCCCACCAAAGGACGGGTTCATTTGGAAATTGGAATTTGACCCTATGGGTTCTATAATCAATAGAGGAATAGTATGTATGCAACCAACCCATCCTAAGAATAATGTCAAAATCAACCATATCCAACTCAACAAGATCACAAGGCAATATTTTATACAATTTTCTATAGACCATCCTAGTACAATAGATACACCAATAAGAGTAGACACCTCATATGACTCACACAACAATTCGAGCTCAACATGAAACATTTTGGAAACAAAAGGGGTAAGAAAAGAAAGAGTGGCACTCGGATAAATCAATGCATACACATCAAAATCAAAGACTTTTAACATACCGTTGATGACATCAGGCACCTCATCAACCCCTTGCCTCCTATGTAAAGCATAAAACTGATTGTGCCTTAGGGCTCCACCTTGTTGACGACTCCTTCTCAAAAGAATCGCATTTGTACCTTATAGACGAACCTCCTCACCCTTGTTGCAGTTATGAGGAAAATTAATCTTTTTGTGACCAACTTCTCTACACTCATAACATGTATTAGTATCTCTCAAACATGGGCCCCATAGCCCCTTCCATATTTTGGACACATATTATTAGGGACCGCATCACCAACACCATAGGCCCTTGGAAAGTCATGGGCAAACCCCCCTATTAGAAGCATGCGAAGACCCTTGGCATTGATGGAATCGACCACCTTTTCGACTTTGGAACCTACCCTTAAAGCAAGCCTTCTTGGCCTCATTACCCCTCCATTTCCTTAAATTTTCCTCCTCCATTTGCTCGACATGGGTCATCAAATAGGACAAATCCATCTCACTAATTAACATAGCGAACTAATATTCCTCACTCACAAAATTGGAAACATCCATCACAAACTTATTTATTCTAGACCTTGGGTCGGCAACCAAGTGGGGAGCATATCTAGAGAGTTGGTTAAACATGAGGGCATACTCCCTCATACTCATAGACCCTTGTCTAAAATTCATAAATTCCACTATCTTGTCCTTCCTAAGTTCAAGAGAGAAGAACCGATTAAGAAAAGCCGTCTTGAACTGCTTCCAAAGCACCACATTGTTAATTCCCTTATCCTCCTTCCATTGATTAAACAATATTTGTGCTACCCCCTTGAGTTGGTAAGCTTCCAACTTTGCCTTCTCTTCCGACCTAACATCCATAATAGCCAAAACCTGGTAGACCTCATCAATGAACTCTTGAGGGTCCTTATCCACCTTTGACCCATAGAATTTCAGGGGATTCATTATCATGAAGTCTCTCACCTGAGATGCCGGTGTAGGATCATAAGGGTCTTGGTCCCCTTGATTGACTTGATTAGCCACAACTTGTGTAAGCTAAGTGAGAGCATCCCGGAGCTCACCATGAGTCGGTTATTCCTCGGGAGTGTGGACTCTCCTTCTTCTTATGTTAGGCATGATCTAGCATAC
The DNA here is from genome assembly GCA_025642045.1 of Solanum sejunctum. Taxonomy (NCBI): domain Eukaryota; kingdom Viridiplantae; phylum Streptophyta; class Magnoliopsida; order Solanales; family Solanaceae; genus Solanum; species Solanum sejunctum. Next base: position 12,550 of record JAOTQJ010156823.1, on the reverse strand, counting down.
CAAATAATAATCATTAGGGAGAAAAACCTTATTTCAATTCTATAGCACGACTTAGAACATGAAAAAGGGAAATATTTTCTAAATTAGCTCATAGCCTCTCGATCATAGTTGTGGTGCACAACACAACTATGAACAAGACTCTAATGGATGAGGTGTGTTGGATGTTGAGGATCATTAACAACCTAGTGCTCTAATACCAAGTTTTGCACGACCCAAGCCTAAGGTTTAGAGGTGACATGATGCATGGGGTATCCGAAGGGACCCCAAGCAAGCCTCTTAGCATATCATTACACATCCTTGGTAGCGAAAACAATAAAATACAATAAGAGTATGTAAATAGGGATAAATGGGGATAAGGTACTACTTTCATATTATAAACATTATGAGTCAAGACAGAGTTAAAGCTCCGGGCATAATACATAATATGTCCAACAACACCTCTAACGATAAAACTTAATGGGGGCCAAGACAAGCAATTAGACTCACCCTCATAGTCAAAATATATAATGAAGAAAGAGAATCATAATACATAACATATGAATATAAATATTATCCCCAAAATGGAGGACTCACCAACTATCTTGAGAGGGATTGTACTAGCCACATGGAGGAGGGTGATCATGTGGGCCTCTTGTTTCTACATGGTAACATCATGATGGCATAGAGTATGTGTTAGTACATTTGAATGTACTAAGTATGTTGGATACAATGCAACAATAGATAGGCATCATAATTAAAATGCATAATAGTAAGTAGTAGATAACATAATAATGATATGGTATGTATGATTAATGCTTAAATAAAATATGCTTACATGTTATATAATACATGTATAAGAAGCGACCATCATTATAGAATAATACGTAGGTTAGCAAGCTATAAACACCTTTTGGTTGGTTGGTGGATCATCACACTCTACCATCCATGGTGATTGAGGAACTAGCCCCTCAACCTAATTACCTAGGTACGAAACCCTTGATTGGTTGGTGGATAATCACACCCTATCATCCCTGGTGATTGAAGTACTAACCCCTCAACCCAGTTATCAAGGCACAACCCCTTGATTAGTATCAAGGTACAAACCTCTCGATATGGTTACCCTGACTCTTAACCCCCGAGTAAGGAATAGTCACTTTTCAACACTATATTGGAAAATATTCATATAAATACATTCCTTTCAATATTATAAAGTCAGTCAACTCATACGACATGTATTGGACCTTCAATTCCTCAAAATACATTGACCGAACATTTCATCAAACACTTGACGGGTGTGTAGTGTTAGTGTAAAACCATACAATTCAAGAGTGGAATCATGCTAGAAAATTCAGTGTAAAACGATCAATTGATACTTGGTAATATGCTCAAGTAATATACATCAAAAACCTTCATCAAATCTCACAATAGATCTTAAATTCATAGCTTAAAACATTCTAAAACAATCACAATTTCATGAAACTTCCACATAGTGTGCAGTGAAATTCATAATAAGTAAGACCTATGAGTAAATCAACTCTAAATCACGTAATTTTAGGTAAAAGAAAGCTTGGGCATCATGGGTCAAAGGAACCCATGAGAGAAACCCATATACCTTAACTTTGGAGAATCCTTGAAGAAGATTGGAAATGGAGGTTTGAAGCTTGAATGGGAATCTTAAGATCTAAATGAGTTTTGGGACTTGAAATTTGGAGTGAAATATTTGTCTAAGTATTTGAATGAGTATTGGGACATGTCTTAAATGATATGAGGGTAAAATATGACTAAGTAAAGGTATTTTCACGTATGGGAACACTTAGGCCCAAGAATCAAAAGTCTTAGATCGAGATAGAAAAACAGTGCACAAAAATACACAGTAGCATAGCCTTGGCACATTGCGCCAGGGGCACGGATTGTTATATGGAAATCGCATTTTGTGATTTTCAAATTTTGATATAGTTGGCTAACAATTGTGGTTAGACTCATCTCTCACTCAATTTGACCCCCTGATCAAGAATATGAAGTTGAATTTTCAATATCACACACATATGTTTTGATATAGGGAAATTATGATTATGGACACTTTCGAGGCACATTTTCAGTCACGTTTTGGGGTATTTTCATTGAAGTTCTGAAATTATAGACAAAAAATCACCTATTTTGGACATTTAAATTCATGAAATTCAAGATAAAGTCAAGACGAAACTCATGAAAATTAATTAAAATAATGTTATAAATACTTACCCAAAATAATTCCTCTAAAACCCACTTCAAAAATCAGCCCAAAAGCTTAAAATGTTTGAAAATGCAGTAAGAATGGTGGGTTTCAAATTTAATACAATGCAGGTGAAAAATATACTTTAGAAATATAGGGGGGGGGGGGTTACCATGAATATGGAAGAGAACAATCTCTAAACCTTTGGGAACACAAAGGTCAAATTCACAAATGAGGAGAAGAGGAGTGGGGCCATGTACTCTACGAACATAGAGGATCCCCTATAAACGTGGAGAAAGGATCACTCACACCTTCGTGAATGTGGGGATTCTCTCATGAATGTGGGAATAAAATCAACCTGCACCAAAATTTGAACCAGCAATACACAACTATAACCGACACATGGAATGGGCACTCAAAACTCATCCGTAATAAGAATTACACTAGCAAGAAATGTATCTATACTACAAACAACAATCTAGACTCAACATAGCCATTGAAAATCAATTTCAAGGCCTCCTCGTCGCAATTACTCATCTAACTCATATAAACTAGTTTAAAACTCAAATTTCCAACACTGCCCTCGGTAATATCAAAAATTATGAAGAGACTATTTCTAGCACTAGTTTCACCACACAGAACTACTGGAACTTTAGAATTTTGATCTGAGCTTCTGAACTCCGTATGTTGATCAAAGTCAAACCTTGGCTCCAAAACCCACTTAAAATGCAACTTTGGGTCTAAAAATCTCATTTTAACTTCGAATTTGGTTATGTAATTTCTCCTAGACTAGATTCAACATTCCAGGGCTAATGGAATCGATGGATCTCCAATCTGGCTCCCAAAACTCAGCATGGTAGGAAAACTTACTTTTTCAACAAATTAAGCTTCTAAATACCAGAACTCATATTTTGAACTATTAAAACTCAGGATTTCAGTTCTAGCAATATAGATAGTTCAAAATAGTTCCAAAGCAACTTATGAAAAAGAAAAATAATAATTTTCATAGATAAGTTTCAAAATAACCAACAAGGTCATTACATCGTTCACCACTAAAAAAAATGTTTGTCCTTGTACCTAAAGGAAAATGAAGTACCTGAAGCCTAAAAAAGACTGGGGTATATTCCCTATATATTTGACTCCAACTCTCAAGTAGCCTCCTCAACAAGATAGTGTCGCCACTAACCCTTTACTGAAGGTATGACCTTTTATCTTAACCTTCGAATTTGTCTGTCCCATATAGCTACCAGCTCTTCCCAAAATGACAAATCTGGACTAAATTCAATAGAAACATAAGAGATCACTTGGGACTCATCTGGAATATATAATAGAACATGGAAACATGGAAAATAGGATGAACTACTAATAATCTCGGTGGTAAGACCAACTCATAGGCCAGCTCACCAACTCTCCTCAAAATGTCTAAAAGGCCAATGAATCTGGGACCGCGCTTGCCCTTCTTCCTGAATCTCATGACACCCTTCATGGATGAAGCTTTTAGCTATAATCAATAAGAAGTAACTAAAGAGGCCTAACTCTCTAGTCGGCATAACTGTTCTGGTGACTCTTAGCTGTCAAAAGCTTACTTTGAATCAGCCTGACCTTATCCATGGCATCTTGAAACAAATCAACACCCAACACCTAAGATAAACTTGAATCAAACCATTCGGTCAATGATCTACACCTTTGGCTATACAAGGACTTAAATGGTGCCATCTAAATGCTGAAGTGATAACTTTGTTTTATCCATACTCAATGAATGATCAGTGCTGCTCCCACTGATGTGTTGTCAAAATACAACACATTTGATGCCTAAAACAATGGATATTTTGAGTTCTTACTATGACTTTTTATGGTTTTATGTGTTTTTGTGTTGTTATTGCAGAAAAGGTAGGTTGGCCTAATTTTGAAAGAAAATTATAGATTTTTTTGAAGTGCAAGACATACGAGCTTTTCTACGAGTCGCAACCCAAGATATGAATTATAGGGTGATCTTATAGCAAGAAACATAGAAAAACAATTAAAAATCTGTTAAGTGGATGTCAACCTTAGGAGACCACTCTACAAGATATAGGTCTCACTACGACTCGTATAGGTGGACTCGTAGCAAGAAACAGAGAGCCAAAATTTTTGACCAAAAACTGAAGGCCTAAACTATAAGAGGAGCATACAATGTGTAACCCAAGCAATGACTTATACCAGTGGGTCATACCAATTGAATTCAAAATGCCAAGTACCAGATATGAGATCCCGATTACGACTTGTAGGTTACTTATGAGTCATACCTGTGAGGCGTACCGTCCTTTTTTTGTAAGTTTTAGGGCTAATTTTGTAACTATTATAAATACTTTAATTTAGGGTTTATTTGAAAAGATACCAAACTTGAACATTGAATATTCTCTCTAGAATATTTTAGGGTTTTAGCATAGATTTTAATTTTCTCTTGAAAAATCCAATTTTGGGGAGTACAAGTCATATATTGTATTCATTTTCAATCTATCAAGCTTGTGATTTACAACTTGTGGTGTATCACTCTTCATTGCTTTGGGTAAAATTCTCAACTATATCTTGTATTTGTATATTTGTTGGTTTTGCCTTAGTCATGAGTAACTAAGTACCCACAACTTGGGGTTGTGGGAACCATGGGTAGTTGATTTGAGATTACCTAGATTTCTTGCATTTGTATAATTGGGGTTTTGCATGTATTGATTATTATCCTTCATTTTGATTGTTGTTTGGTAGTGGCTAACACCAAACCCTGCCTACTATCATGATCCTGACCAAGGTAGTGAAGAATAGGAAAAGAAAAGTGGATGACAAGATTTGATTGATATGTTCTTATCTAATCAACTAAACTTGGCCAAGGGGAGGTTGACTGGTATAATAGGTAATGGTTAGTTGGCACACTATGGTGTCTGACCTAGCGCCATGGTGAAATTCGACCTTCACCTTCACAAGAGGGCTGGAAGAACCTAAGTTACCATCCTCTAAGAGAAGTTCCAATTGTAGTTATATAGTCTAGGGTAATAGGAAAGAATTGGGGTGAAGTCAAGTAAGGAAGCAAGGATGTGGGATATGGAGATAAATCAGAACTCAATCGATCCATCACACTTAGAATAAAATTTAACTTTATTGGTATTCTAGGTTGTTTCTGATTAGTGCTAGGCTAGGATGAGGCTGATGTTTTGCAAGAGCTAACTATGGCCTCTTATGCGAGCCACTCAAAGATACGCTTGCCTTGAACATCTCAAATCAAAACTCCTAAGACCTTAGCCATTGAGTCTCTTTTAAGGCTCTTAACTCATAAACCCATGACTATCATGGAACCCTCCACTTCAACTACACTAGCTAAATAAATAATTGAAGATCTAAGCTAGATTCAAGTTCATCACCTCAAATCTAAAGTTATACATGAAGAAATGCATGAACCCATAAATTGATTCAAACAATCAAAGCAATTTGGGTTGAATCCACTTGATTTTGCAAGTAAATAATCAACTAAATATGAAAACAAGAGAAATAATCAAGTCCCATACAAATTAACATCCAATCTCAATTAAATCTACAAATTAAGTATTCAAGAACAAGGAAAGAAAGAGTTAGTGAAAACTAAATACAAGTGAAGCTCATACTCTTCAATCCACTCAAGACGTAAGAATTTGTAAAAAACTTGCTGTAAATCCACACCATCAACTAAATATAATAAGGTATGTTTTTCTTCCTCAACAATATATGAAATCTATTTTTTAGAAATCAACTGTATCAAGAACAACGGTTACAAGTGTATGTACATGTAATTTTAGGACTGAGATGGAAAAATTCTTGAATTGCCCTGATGATGGTTGCATAATTGTTCCGTGTTCATGGATCTTTGACCGTGTTCGCAGAGGTTAACAAGTTCATCGTCCTCCGCATTCACGTGTAGACTTTCTGCCATCACGAGCATTAGTCATCTTTTGTTCCGCCTACGCGCCAATGCTCTGCATATTTGTCACAATACAAACCTAGGATGTAGATGTGACAATACAAATGGAAAACTCGAAAGGAGCCCAAAAATGCCTCTTAACATATCATTTGCACATCCTTGGTTGTGGAAGCATAATTAACCAATAAATAAGTAGAAGATAATTCTAAAGGAAATGGGACTTTGGACTCAAGATTTGGGGATGATTTAGGAACTTCGTACTTCCATCTCATCATCAACATACAACAAGCATAGAAGGGAAAAAGGGACTAAGGGAAGTCTTTTATAATTACATAAACATAGTAGGAGCCAAGCTCATTACATAAAAATCCATATCCAACAACACTTCTAGTACGAGTGGAACGAGGCCTAAGACATCTCCCAGACTCACCCTTAAAAGATTAAAAATAATCCAAAATAGATATGTCTTACCTAAAGTATGAAAGGAAAGTAGATATTATCCCTGAAATGGAGGAATCAACAATAGTAGTCTTCAAAGGCTCCGACTAGCCACATGGAGGAGGGGGATGAATAGGAGCACCTGTCCCTATATGGTTAGATCATGTAGGAAAAAGAAGTATGCGTTAGTACTTAGAACGTATCAAGTATATGAGGTGTAATGCAACAAAGGACACAAGCCATAATAATCAAGATTCATAATCATGATCAATAAATATAAGCTTAATATGACATGTATAACCAAAGCTTAATTGAAAAACATTCATGGAAATAGTCAAACTTGCATAATATATCATACATATGTAGGAGGAGACTTAATCGACATATAACACTAAGTGATTTACTACTTGAAATCCCGATGTTCACTCCACACCGAATAAAGGAGTGGTTTACTTGCCAAGGTAAATCAAATTTGACCCCGCATAGTGGGTAACTTTACCTAGTTGATCCACTAGTAAAAGCACATTTGAGGAAAATATTATAAATCTATGGTGGCAGATAGTTAAGAGACTAAGACTTTATATAAGGACCCTTTAGGTTGAGGCCTACCTTAAGCCTCTTTCGGTGCTATGTCTAGTCCCACGGAATACTTGAGATAATCATAAATTT
>JAOTQJ010156815.1:2321-20186 GCA_025642045.1 Solanum sejunctum | reverse complement strand
GGAGAAGGGATTTATTAGTCCTAGCCAATCACCTTAGGGTGCACTGAAATTGTTTGTAAAGAAGAAGGATGGGTCAGTTAAAATGTGCATTGACTACCGGCAACTCAATAGGGTCACTATAAAGAATAGGTATCCTCTTCCGAGAATTGATGCCTTGGTTGACCAATTGCAAGGTGCTAGCTTTTTCTCTCAGATTGATCTTCGATTCGGGTAACATCAAGTGAAGGTGAGAGAGTGTGATATTCCCAAGATGGCCTTTTAGATTTGATATGGGCATTATGAATTAGTGGTGATGTCTTTTGGGTTAACTAATGCACCAGCCATCTTCGTGGACCTAAAGAATAAGGTCTTCAAACCATACCTTGATTCTTTTGTTGTGGTCTTCATTGATGATATTTTGATCTATTCACATAGTAGGGATGGGTTATGTTGCAAAGATTGAGAGAAGAGAGATTATATGCTAAATATGAAAAGTGTGAATTTTGGTTGAAGGAGGTTGCATTCTTGGGTCATGTAGTGTAGGGAGATGGTATTAAGGTGGATCCTAAGAAGATGGATATGATTACAAAGTAGCCTAGACCATTGACCCCATCAGATATTAGGAGTTTCTTGGGCCTTGCAGGTTACTATAGAAAGTCTGTGAATGGGTTCTTCTCCATTGCTTCTCCTATGACAAAATTGACTCAAAAGAAGGTTAAGTTTGTGTGGACTGATAAGTGTGACAAGAGCTTCAAAACATTGAAAGATAAGCTTGTGTCCGCTGCTATATTATCATTACCGGATAGGATTGATTGATTTGTTGTATATTATGATGCATCTAAAGTGGTTTTGGGCTATGTATGGCAAGGCCATGGCCTATGCTACTAGGCAACTCAAGGTGCACGAAAAGAACTACCCTACCCATGATCTTGAATGAGCCGCCATGGTGTTTGCATTAAAAATTTGGCATCATTATTTATAAGGGGTGCATGTCAATATGTTCACCAATCATAAGAGCTTCTAATATGTCTTCACTCAAAAAGACCTCAACTTGAGGCAAAGGAGGTGGCTAGAACTTCTTAAGGACTATGACATGAGTGTGCATTACCATCCCGAGAAGGCAAATGTTATGGCAGATGCTTTGAGTCAAGTGTGTATGGATAGCTTAGCTTATGTTGATGGTGGTGATAGGAAGATAGCTAGGGAGGTGCATTGATTGGCAAGATTGGGGGTTAGGTTGGAAGAGGTAGGTAATGGTGTAGTTTTTGTTGATGGTTCCAAATCTTCTTTAGTTGATGAGGTGATAGCAAAACAAGATCTTGACTCCTCCTTGCTTGAATTGAAGGCCTTGTCGAAAGAGGGAAAAGTAGAGATTTTCTCCCAAGGGAGAGATGGTGCCCTTAGGTACCAAGGTTGGTTGTGTGTGCCTTATGTTAATGGTTTGAGGGAGAAGATCCTTAATAAGACCCATAATTCTTCATATTCTATCCATCCCGATTCCACAAAAATGTATAGGGACTTGAGGGACGTGTATTGGTGGGGAGGCATGAAGAGGAACATTTCCAAATTCATTTCCGGTTGCCATAGTTATCAACAAGTCAAAGCCGAGCATCAAAGGCCGGATGGCCTAACCTAAGACATAGAGATTCCCACTTAGAAGTAGGAGGTGATTAATATCGATTTTGTGGTTGAGTTGCCTAAGACTAGAAAAGGTTTTGATTCCATTTAGTGGTGGTTGGTAGCATGACAAAACCGGCTCACTTTCTACTAGTTAAGACCACATATAGGGCAGAAGAGTATGCAAGGTTTTACATCCATGAGTTAGTGTGGTCACACGGGGTTCCTTTATCTATCATATAGCATCGTGGTTTGCAATTCACTTCACACTTTTGGAGGTCTTCTCAAAGGGGTCTTGGAACAAAAGTTCACATTAGTACGACCTTCCACCCTCAAACTGATGGCCAAGCCAAAAGAACCATTCAAACCCACCCTTGAAGATATGCTTAGGGCATATGTATTGGAGTTGAGGGGTAGTTGGGATGACCGTCTTCCTTTGACTGAATTAGAATACAATAATAGCCATCACTCTAGTATCGATATATGTTCAGGGTTCAGGGTTCAGGGTTCAGGCTTCAGGGTTCAGGGTTTAGGGTTCAAGTTCACAGTTCAGGGTTTAGTCTCCTTTTGAGGCTCTTTATAGGAGGCGATGTAGATCACCGATCGACTAGTTTGAGGTTGGAAAGGTGGCCTTATTGGGACCAGATCTGGTTATGGATGCTCTTGAGAAGGTTAAGATGATTAGGGAAATGTTAAGAATGGCCAAAGTCATCAAAAATCTTATGCCAATGTGAGAAGGAGATACCTTGAATTCAAAGTGGGTGATTGGGTTTATTTGAAAGTTTCTCCAATGAAAGGTGTGGTCTATTTCGTTAAAAATGGAAAGTTGAGTCCAAGGTAGGTTGGTCCTTCTGAGGTCTTGAAGAGGATTGGCAAGGTAGCTTATTAGTTGAAGTTGCCTAGTAAAATGAACTTGGTACATCCAATGTTCCCTGTCTCTATGTTGAGAAAGTGTGTGTGACCCTAATGCGATTGTGCCTCTTGATGTTGTGGGTATTGTTGAGGATAACTTGACTTATAAGGAGGTTCCGGTTCGGATTTTTTATAGGCAAGTGAAGAGATTTAGGAACAATTAGGTGACATCCATTAGGGTCCTTTGGAGGAACTAACAAGTCAAAAGTGCTACATGGGAGGCCAAAACATACATACAAAAGCGCTATCCTTAACTTTTCGACTCCACTTAAGCCTAAGGTACCAATTCTAAGTCCCCTATGTGATTTCAGGTCTTAAGTTTCATCTTACATTGAATGCATTCATTTTCATGTTAATAATATTATAGGGATTTTGATGTTCGTATTGGGATTTTCTTGAAGACCATATTTAGGTGCATTGTTGCATCCATGTTTTAGCAAAAATCTTCATGACTATTTTCCTTTTGTATGTTTTCCTGACATTCGGGGATGAATATTCCCAAGGGAGAGATATTGTGACACCTATAACTCTATGCTCTTGTATATCCATGTTTGAAGCCTCATTTGGTTAGATTTGGGGTGTATTATTTTCATGGGAGACTCCTACTACCTAAATGAGTTCAAGACTTCCCTAAGAGTTAAGTTTTAGGTGATGGTTCATGCAAGAGTCAAATATAAACTAGCATAACATTTAGCACACTGGGAACTAGGTGTATCACCATATCTCAAATCAAAGATCTTTGAGTTAGCTTCGTATTGCACTTGGTTTCATGTTATTTTGAGTTCACGTGATGGTGTTATGACTGTGTTTGTGAGACCCTCCCATGCAGTGAACTCACACGGACAACTTGACGACCAGTGTGCCCTTTGACTAGCCGTTTGGAGCTTTTGGGGTTGGAAAGGGATGTTTTTTGCACCGAGTAAGGTGGAACGTCCAGTGGCATAGGCCGTATGGTCTACCACTGACCTTGGCGATGGCCACAAGGTGTTCCTAGGCAAGCCTGTTGCACTTGGGGAAAAATGTGGCTAAGGTTGGTTCCACGGGCACTATTGATGGACCGTGTAGACTAGGATGGCCCGTGGCACCTAGGTGTGTGGAGGCCTACAAAATTTTGTCTAGTTAAGGTGGGATGGACTAGTAAATGGTCCATGTAACCCCATAAAATTTGTGAAAACAACCATCAAAGTGACATTGACGCTAACTTTTTCTCATCTATTCCAATTCCATTTTTTCTATTTATATCTTGTCTCACAGGCACTCTTCATGACATGTTGTGTACCACACCTTCATTCAATTCTCTAGTTAGATGATACTTGGGCAATTTTTCCATCCATTCACTTTGACATTTTCATAAATTTTAATTACTCTAGTTACATTGAATTTTTTAGCACGATTCCACTCTTTAATTACATAGTTTTACAATAGCACTACACACCTACCAAACGTTTGATAAAATTTTGGGTTATGATTTCTTGAGGAATTGTATGTCCAATACATGCTTATGAGTTGAATGACTTTATGATGATGAAGGGAATATATGCATATATTATTATCTCTATAGTGTTGGGAATTGACAAATCCTCGGTCGTGGGGTTATAGGCCTTGGTAACTTTGTTGAGGGGTTTGTAATTTGATTGCCTCACTCGGGAGGTGGTAGGCCCATGCAACTATGTCAAGTGGTTTGTACCTTTATAACCACATTGGGGGCTTTGTACCCTAACTATGTTGAGGGATTTGTACCTCATTAACCTATTGAGGGGTTCCTAACACATTCGTCTCTCTAGAAGGGTGGTAGGCCTTGGATATGCACTAATAATAGTTTCCCCGCACACATGTATTATATTCTATTTAAGCATGATTTTACTTCAAGCATCATTCATACATACCATATTGCTATACGCTTACCTATTGCCTATGTTATGCATTTTGCTTATGGTTCTTATCACTTGTTGTATTGTATCCTATATACATAGTATATTCAAACATACTAACACATACTTTATGCCTACATGATGTCACCATATAGGAACCAGAGCCCCACTTGACCATCCTCCTCTACATGGCTAGTACAACTTCTCTTAAGCTATTTGTTGAGTCCTCCATTTCGGGGGCGATGTTTGTGATCTTATACTATGTTTCAAGACTATCTTCTTTTAAGTATATGTTGACTATGTGGGTGAGCCCAGTAGCATGTCTTAGCCCCCACTAAGTATCTATGTTTTAGAGGTGTTGTTGTATATGTTTTGTATTATGCTATGAAATTTGCCTCTCGCTCTCTTGATTCTTGATGTTTATGATATAGAAGCTGTCCTTTAGCCTCATTATCCCTATTTACTCTCTCTTGATGTATTTTATGGCTTCTATGACCAAGGATGTGTAATGATATGTTAAGAACATTACATGGGGTCCCTTCGGATTTCCCATGCATTGTATCAAGTCTAGGCCCTAGGGTTGGGTTGTGACACGCTATGTGGCTTGCTTGGATTTATGAATATTGTACTTGGGGTGAGTCCTCTAGTTCGGGGACAATATCTGGTTCTATCTTACTTATATTGAGGTTTTATTCCAATTTACCATCTAGTTTGAGGGTGAGCCATGAATGTGTCTTGGCCCCGTTCTTTTCATGTTTAGAGGTGTTGTTGGATACTATTGTACGTACCTTTAACTTGATATTGATATTCCATGGATACTTATCCCTTAGACCCTATCCTTTATGTTATACTATTTGGCACTATTATTAGTGATGGAAAGTGTTGAAAGTCCCAAGTCCTTAAATTCCCCCATAGCGTGAGTCATACTTACCCGCCCCTTAGACGTTTTTGCTATGTGATTCATGCTTATCTTCTTTGCTATAGCATACCCATAGTGTGAGTCCAAAGCCCCACTTCCCTTAGAAATTATTTGTTATGTGCTTATTATCTTTCATTATTTCTGCGAAACCAAGGATGTACAAATGATATGCGAAGAGACTTGTTTGTGTTGCCTTCAGGCTTTCCATTCGTCGTGTCATGTCTAGGCCTTAGGATTGGATCATGACAATTATTAGAAGAGACTTACTTATCTCATCAGATAGCTTTCCTTGAGCATTCTTCTGTTGTTAAGCATGATGTGACAATGAGGCCTGGTGGTTTTCTTGGGGAATCAGCACTGATTCTTCAAGTTCTGGCCACAACCAGGGTACCCTCCTGAGGCGTGACATAGAGACACCTTCCCTCATTTTGTTTATGAATTCAACCTCAATCACGGCAATCCAGGCCACTTCCTATCTACCTTCCAATATAATGAACATAATAATGTTGTCAGATTCCTCTCTATGCTTCAGCAACTTGATTTTTCAGCTATTACTCTAATTGAATATGGTATCCACCAGATTTGGCTCATTCCATTCAGGAGACCAATGCATGTACCAAGCCTAAAAATTTTCCTTTGGGTGGAGAATTTAGATGACACCTTTAGCCCCATTCACCCACTTGACCTTGTGGGAGAAAGAATTGAGCATCTTATTGATATTATGCTTGCCTATCCTGAAATCTCCACTAGTTTTGAGGAATCTAGAACCAACCCAATTAATTGTTCTTAGTTTAGTATTATTTTGGAGATCAACCAACTGCATTTCACTTTAAATGACTTTGCAGATATTACTTTGTGAATCAAAGCATAATTGTGAGGCATCCAATCTTTGGCATCATATGCAGCCCAAACTTGATTACTATCAAAATATTTGTCCATTCTATCCTTGTCAAAAATATAGAAGTCAAATTTAGGAACAGTCATTGACTTAGATTCTGGTTCTAAATCAGTAGAAGCACTAAATACAGGCGACTGTTTCTGCCTTGCTGCAAAAGGCTGCACATTAATTACATCAGCTGCTTCTCAAACTTCATCTAAGAAGGAAAAAGAAGTGGAAAAGAAGAAATAAACTTCTCTAAAAGTTACAAAAAAAAATCTGAGAAGGGATAAAATTGCTCATGATGATATAAAGGATTACAAAATGTTATGCTAGCAGAAAAAGTCACTAGTCTAGTTCTCTTGCTGATTTTGAACCATAAGCTTATAAGTCAATAGTTGTTCCTAATTTTGACTTCAATAATATTGACGAGAATGTAATGGAAAAATCTTTTAATGGTAGCAAAGTCTGGGCTACTTATGAGATTGATGATTGCATGTCGGGCTATTATAGTCTGATTCATGATGTGATATCTAAAAAGTCATATGACATAAAATTTACCTAGTTAAACTACAAAATTGACTCTGAACTCATCTTAATTAATTGGGTTGGTTCTAGCTTCCCAAAGACCAGTGGAGATTTCAGGATAGGCAAACATAATATTAGTAAGACATTTAATTCTTTCTCCCTCAAGGTCAAGTGGGTAAAAGAGAATAGATGTTTTATACCAATTTTCCACAGAAAGGGGGATGTTTGTGTTTTGTACAAACATTCCTTTTTTGAATGGAATGAGCTAACTTTACACAATATGATACATGATTACGTTATTATAGAAGATACTTAACCAAATACAATATGGCTTTTCAAGATCAAAGATTTAGCTGAGGTATGAGAGGATTTCATTTAGCTATTAGTCAAACATTCTAATTGCTTAAGGTATAACTCCCAGAAAGATAAGGAAGTCTAATCATCCAATCAGATTATTTCTAGAAGCAATCACACTGAGTGTTTTTATTGATGAAAATGCCTCTTATCAAGCATTTTATTATCTTCCTGAAGTCCTAGTTGCAGTAAACTTTGAGGACACAAAGGAAAAGGACAACACCATATGATAAATTCTATATGTAACTTGTCCAACATTCAAGTACGCAGGATGATTATCTAATTGATTATTCTGAAGAAAAGGCCTACTATCTTCTAGAATTTGCCCTTTCTATGCCTTATTCTTTTGAAGGTACGGGACCTTATTGAGCTAATATGAAAGATTGATACAATAAAGAAAGTCACTACTCGTGAGCGAATCTTAAAATGGATCAGGAAAACTCAAGCTCACTTTTAAGTGTGAAATGGACTCTTCGTACCTCAAGTGGAATTAGCTCACTAACTTTTTTATCTCACTTCCTTAAAGTCAGTCGATAGTGCTGATAAAGTTGTTGCTGGTAATGGTTCAATCTAAACATAATACATATTAGAAATCTAAAATGCTTGTTAAGTTTCAGAGAAAGGTACAAAACCAATTTTTAAAGAGGATTAATGTTTTTCATTGTGATGGAGGGGTGAATTTTCTAAAGCTAATTTTATTGCTCATCTTCAAATTTGTGAGACATATTTCGTGCCCAAATACTTCTGGACAAGATAGATTTTTAGAATGCAAATATAAATACATTATTGAGTATAGATGAACCCTAATTGTAAAATTCTATGCAATCCTTGTTGCATTGACAGAATTGAGATCATGATTGTGAATGTATGGGTTAAATTACTTGATCATGATTGAGCCTAAGGAGTATATCACTTGTATATATATATATAATGAGTATCTTACATGGTTTTATGTAATGAGCATGAGTGATTAGAGTCTAAATGGTTGTCTGAGTTAGATTCTTGAATGATTGATGAATTCGATTAGCATGCATGATTGATGGTCCTGATTTATTGATTTGTTGAGCAAATTGATGAAATTTGATTGGAGTAAATGCAAAAATAAGACTGAGTTGATTGATATGAGCATATTGAGTAATAAGGAGAAATATTGAGCATCGATATGGATATGAGTAAATACTAATGGGAACCTATAAACTACGTTACCAGCATCGGATAGGGGCTATACCTCTTATGTCCCAAAAGATGGACATTTATTTAGGATCTAATTTGGTTTAATCGTCCTTACCTTGGCAAATATTGAATGGTTGTGACAACGACAATGCAAATATTATATAATCACTAGCTCAAATTTAATGGTTGTTGGTTAAAGAAGCTCCCAGATTGTGCATAACAAATTTGACTGAGTTGCATGCTAAAATTACTTTTAGGGGCATTGCTTTGATATATAAATATTGCATCCTTTGCTGAGTTAAGTCATTAATTATTGAATTGATTTTGGTGATTCGCATCTGAGCCTGACTAGCTTCCTAAGCCATCTTAAATACAAGTATATTCAATGTACTGACATCTATTTGGTCTTGCATCATTAATGATGTAGATACAGGTGGTAGGAGCCATATGCAAGTGCATCATTGAAGTCAAGAATCTTGTTTCCAGATTTGGTAAGCCCTCCTTAGTATCCAGAGGAGCCTTTTCCTTTCTTTTATTGAGTATTATAAGTATTTCATTTTGAAGTAGCCCAAGACTTGTCTTGAAATCTCCTAGATTGGATAGTCATCATAGACATTGAGTAGAGATAATTGATCATTATTTATTTTTCAAATTTTGTTCACTGAAAAACTATTATGAAAAGAGACTTATTTATCTAAATTGATAACTTTTCTTAAGCATTCTTCCACTGTTTAGAATGATGTGATGATGAGGCCAGGTAGTTCTCTTGTGGAATCAACAATGATACTTCAAGTTCTGGCATGCCAAGGGTACCCTCCCAGAGTGTGACATAAGAAAACCTTCCTTCATTCTATTTACAACTTAAACTCTTTCGCAACACTCCAGGGCACTTCCAATCTTCCTTACAATATATTGAGCATGGTAAGTGTGTTAGCTTTCACTATCTACTTCAATAATTTGATTTGTCAGTTATTTTTCTAGTTGTATCTGATATACTCCAAAGTTAGCTCATTCCATTTAGGAGTCCAATGCTTGTACAGAGCCAAACATCTCCCTTTTAGTGGTTAATTTGGATAACACCTGTAGTCCTTTTCACCTATCTGTCCTTGTAAGAGAAAGAACTGAGCATATTATTGATATTACGCTTGCCTATCCTGAAATCTCCACTGGTCAACCCAATTAATTAGGCTAAGTTTAGAATTATTTTTTGAGTTCAACTAGCTACATTTAACTTTAAATGTCATCACAGATATCACATTGCGAGTCAGAGCATAATAGCAAATCAGGAAATCATCGACATCATAAGAAGCCCATACTTCATTTCCATCATATCATTTTTCCATTCTAAGCTCGTCAGAACTATGGAAATCTGAATCAGGAAAAGTTATTGACTTAGCTTTTGGTTCTAAATCAACAGGTACACTAAAGACACATGACTTTCTAAACCTTACTGCATAGGGCTACATAACAGTTGCATCAACTACTTATCAAACTTCATCTATGAAGGAAAAAGAAGTGGAAAGTAAGGAACAAACTTCTCCTAAAGTTATAAAAAGAAAAACATCTAAGAAGGGATAAAACTACTGGTGATGTTGTGGTAGATTACAAAATGTTATGCTAGCAGAAAAATTCACCAGTCTACTTCTCCTGTTTATTTAGAACCATAAGCTTATAAGTCAATAGTTGTTTCTAATTCTGACTTCCATAATATTAATGAGAATAGAACAGAAAAATCTTTTGATGGTAGTGAAGTCTATTCTTCTTATGACACTAATGATTGGATATCGCACTATTATACTCTGATTCACAATGTGATATCTAAAATGACATTTAAGGTTAAATTTAGCTGGTTAAACTTTAAAGTAACTCTGAACTTAGCTTAATTAATTTGGTTGGTTTTGGCTTACCCAAGACTAGTGGAGATTTCAGGATAGGCAAGCATGATATTAAAAAAAGTGTTTACTTGTTTCTCCCTCAAGGCTAAGTGGATGAAAGGAGCTAGATGTTTATATTAAGTTTCCCCAGAAAGGGGGCTGTTTAGGTTTTGTAGAAATATTTATTTGCGGAATAGAATGAGCTTACTCTGTATAATATGATACACAATCATGATATGATGGAAGATACTCAAATAAATCACAATATGGATTTTCAAGCTCAAACATTTAGCCAAGGTTGTGGCATATTTCGTTCGTTTGTTGGTCAAATATTCTAATTGCTTAAGATAGGAACTCCCAGAATGATAAGGAAGTCTAATCACCCTGTCAAATTTGTTCAAGAAACAATCACACTGAGTGATTTTATTGATGAAAATTTCTTTTCTCAAGCATTTGATGATCTTCGTGAAGTCCTACCTACAGTAAACTTAGAGGACACGAAATATAAGGTCAACACCATATAATAAATTCTACAGGTAACTTGTCCAACCTTCCATTTTATAATGGTCTTGATAAAATTGTTGTTGGTAATGGTTCAAATCTGAACATAATACATATTGGAAATCTAAAACGTTTGTTAAGTTTCAGAAAAAGGTAGAAACCAATTTTCAAAGAGGATTAAAGTTTTTCAATGTGATAAAGGGGGTGAAATTTCTAAATCTGAATTTATTTCTCATCTTAAAATTTGTGCGACATAGTTTATGCCCAAATACTCCTGGACAAACTGGAGTTTCATAATGAAAATATAAGCATATTGTCAAGCATTGATGAACACTATTATGTCATTCAAGTTGCCTCTTTATTCGTGGGTCGACGCATTCTTAACTGCTAAATTTCTTATAAATAGGATGCCCTTAAGATGGAATAACTAGTTACTATTAATATTGACTAGTGAATTTTTATAAAATTACTAGTATACATACAGGCGCGATGCGTGAATAATATTAAAATATTATTTATAAGTATTTCTTATAATGATATGTTATCGAACATGTTGAAAGATATTATACTTTAAAAAGTTGAACTATCATATAGTTTCTCAATGAAATACACCTCGTCTTTCCCTACATTCCACCACATTGCTACCTCATACCACACTCAATCCCTCATAATCAAATATGTATAAATAGAGAAACTATTTATATTGAAAGAATGTTGATTCCTCCTATAAGGAAATGTATGTTGAAAGAAAAAATTCATTTTGATTGAGAAATTTATAAGAAGAGAAATTAGTGTAAAGAGTAAGATGGATTATTTAGAGAAAGAATCAATTTATTTATGAGATTCATATCAAATTAAAAGAAAAATAAGTATTTTACTAATTTATTTTTCTTTTATTTTACCAACTCTACATTGCAAACTATCATTTCAATAGCCTGCCACTTGCATTGATTTAAAGTAGTAACATCGACCCCCCTAACCCTCAACCTAACCTTCTTCATACATTTTTTTCTATTATATTTTAATTACAAAAGATTATCATTTAAAAAGTTAAAATGCTTGACTAAAATTTTCAATAAAATATAATTTTTGTTATTATTTCATTTACATAATCAAATGTAATTATTTTTACCAAAAAATATATAAGCAAAATTAGACTAAAAAATACTTGCTTTAATTCAAATATATATCTATATAAAGCTGGATATAGACAATTTGATGTGGCACCTCTCTATGACCACCATTTCTCTTTATGTTTTTTTTTCTCCTTTTTTGACATTTTATCTTTTTTTCTAATTTTTATTTATATTTTCAACAAAAACTCAAAATATTTAAAAATATATGAGTACTTGTAACCAACAAAAATGGACTTCTTCACTTTGACTCTTCTTCTAATAAACATGATTAATATACGGGTGTCAACTTCTGCAAGTAAGTCGAGAGTATCTTATGATTTTTCTGAAAATATTGACGTAAGGAGAAAGATCAAGTAAAAGAGATCTTTTCAAAATAATATTTTTGAAAGAAAGTTGATTACTCCTATAAGGTGATATATATTGAAACAAAGAATTTATTTTGGTTGAGCAATTTATTAGAAGAGTGATTCGTGTTTCAAAGGATAAGAAGAATGTCATACCTGGAAGGGTACCCTTGGCGTGGCCAGCACTTAGAGACTATTTCTAGCCATCTAGTGAACCACTTGGCCTCATCGTCACATCAACTCGACAATAGAAGAATAGTACTCAATCAAAAGGATATCATTCAAATAAATAAACATATATATACATAACATCAAATAATTTAAGGTTTTCAAATGTTAAAAATTGGAATACATAATACTCGACAATCTTCCACTCAATGTCTATGAAGCCTCTACTCAACAATCTAGATGGTGCCATGACAGGCCATGAACACCTCAACTCATAGAAAATAAAAAGATACTTTATGACAGTAAGAAGATAAAAAGGCTCCTTCGGAATGCAAGGAGGGCTCACCAACTTTGGAATGTACTGATATAGACTTCAACAGTGCAAGGGCTAAAATCCTCTATCTCTTGTATCTGCATCATAAAACGATGCAGGCCCAGAATGGACGTCAGTACATAGAATATACTAGTATGTAAAATATCTCAAGAAAATAAGGCCCGACTCACTCATCTCGACTCAACAAGTCTTACTCAACTCAAAACCATGCTTGACTCACCATATGCAAGTATAAAGTAATGCATGCTTCGAAAATATATTTGGTAGAATAAGTTTAGTAATGCTAATCTCAGTTTAAAAATATCATACTCAATCAACATAGTGTTTCTTGGGAGTTTCTCTTAACTGACATCCTCATCTTGCCACCTTAAGTTAGGTGATGCACAACGAATCAGCATCGTTGCCACACCCTTTCTTAACTTGCCACGAAAAAGGGCAATCAACTCTCTCTTGGATCCATAATAAATGTCTACTTGCGGGACAAGAGACGTCAGACTAGCTGTAATGACTATCCTACGCTGGCAACATAGTTCTATGGATTAAAGTAAAGGAATACACTTTCCCCGCTCAGTGCTTGATACTTCTCCCAAGACTGAAACATGCTCAACTCATCAATTAACTCATTATCGACTCATCATAACTCAACTCATCATCATCATAATATAACTCATCATTATCTCATTATCGTTAAATATATTTTGAAAAAATATGATTTGTATCATCATCAGTGTGTTCTCAAAATGTCATTTAAACTCAATGCTCAATATCATCAAAATTCATGCTTATGTAGACTTAGTAAATTTTGCTCAAAACTCATGCTCATGTGCAAAAATGACCATCAAATTCATTTTGAAAAATGCATAAGGGATAAGGTATGATCATCATTTTGAGTTTATGTGAATAAAGAGCATAAACATACATCCAAATTAATTTTTCAACCTAAATACTCAATTTTCTCAACTCAAAATGCTCAATAATTCAACTCAAAGTACTCAACTCAAATACTCAACTCAAGCCTTCAAAACTCAACCTCAAGTCAAAATATGCATGGATTTGTCAAAAATCATGAAATCTAAAGTTCATGGTATCAAGTATAAAACGTTAGCTCAATATCATATAGAAAGAATATGATGCAATAAAACTTCATAAAACATTAAGAGAATTTACAAAGAGTACACAATCTCAATATTTAGATAATATAATTTCTCAAATCTCAACTCCTTTACCAAATCTTGACTTAAGAAATTGAAAGGGCATGTGAGGAACAATATATCACACTTTAGTGAGCCTTGGATACTTGGCAATTGGAGGAACAATCAAACCTCAATAAGTTCTTGGGGTGGAAATCAAGAATATTGCTCTTTCTCCTTTCTTCTCCTCTTGCTCAAGAAAACCCTAGGTGAAGATGGAAAAAAGTGAGTCTAAAGATCTTATTTGGGACTTATATTTAGTCCCAAAATGGCTGAGGGTTAAGGGAATTGGATGGGAAAGGACCAAATTAACCTTTCTTAAAAGTTGTCAAAATCCTATTACAGGCCCTGTTATACCTATATACAGTACTACAACTCATAGGAACCCTCTCGTAATCCTTTGGCACATTTTTAAAGTCTCTGGAAGTTGCTACGAGCCCATACTATGATTCGTACCCCAACCTATGTCTTGTAACAAAGGTTTTGCAGTGTAACTTTGCACTGACAGACTTTAGTAAAATGGTCATAATGTTTGACTCCGAACTAAGTATAAGGTGAAACCAGTTGCGTTAAAAATCTAACTTAAAGGAATTTCATTTGGTATATTATGGGTCATCTAGTTCTTTGTATGCTAGAAGTTAAGATCATTTAAGTTGACCCTTGCATAATCCAACACTAAAAACTCGATATATAAGAAAGTCTTGAACTCATCTAAGTACTAGAGGTTTGTATGACTCTAAAATACTTTCCACATATAGGAATAATGCTTGAATCATAGGTACATATCGGGATAGAATTATGGGGTATCACAATATCTCCCCTTTGGGATTATTTGTCCTTGAATAATGAGTAAGGATAGGCATCATGACATGAAAATACTCAGGGCTCATCTCAACACTCACCCAACAACTCCAACTCTTCACTCTTCATCGACCTCAATAAACTCTAGTTATACTTAAGAATTAACACATCAATGCAAGGATAGGAATATCCCTTAATATTTTCATCATCAAATGTGAATGGAAAGTTGAGATGCACACAATTCAAATTGCTCGAACACCTCAAAAGTAAGTTCAACTCTAATTTAGAATGAGATCATCAAGGTGCATACCCCTCGGTGGGTAACTCCCAACCTCATACCTCATCTCAACTATGCCATTCTTCATGGCACTATATTGTCAATTTATGGCTTAAAGCTCCTATTAAATCTCTTCCTAACCACATCCTCTTATTCCGTTCAAGCCTAATTCTAAGCCCCAAAATGCTATTCCTAGGATGATCATACTCCTACAAAGCTAACCCTCAACTCAAGTTCCATACTTCCTGAGGAATTTTCTTTAGAGAACACCACTCCCCTATCACTACATCTATTGCATCTACCTAAAACACTCACTCGAAATCACCAATAGCCTTCTCCAATCACTCATATAGTGACATTCACAAATTCAAGCCTATTATTTTTAAACACTTCAACTATACCAGAGAATTATCAAGCCTACTCAATACTTCTACATCCATTATTGAGTGAACTTCTCACTTAAAGGTACACTATCATGCTCCTCCTTAGAGACACTCTAATCTACTCTTACTTATTTACATCACATCACAGTGTCTCATATTTCTCTTTCTCTATGTCTATGACCTTAATCAAAGGAGGATATCATTATCATCATGTCAAAGAACATCTATGCTCACTCATCAATAATAACTCATCTATTATCATCAACATCGATATCAAGACTGGAAGGAAGGATTATTGGAAAACCTTGGAGGAAAAGATCATAAGCATGATACATTTAAGGAGTTAAATCTGAGAGCATTCGTAATGCGATACAATGTCATTAGACTTTTTTGGACCTATCATGTGTTTATGAAATTGAACATGTTGTGAAACTTAAGTCGCATCTCGTAAGACATAAGGTTAGAAAGTCTGAGGTTTTTATGAGATAGAGTACAGTTGTTGCTTCTCATCCTCTGGACTTATCACGAACAATGAATCAATATCGGGTATATAGATTCAATCGAAAGGCATGGTTCTTATATGTAAGACGGGAATAAAGTATCATCTCAACCTTGCTTTAATGGATATAAGAGATTGAAAAACACCAACATCTCATCTTGATCAACTCATCATTATCAAAACTCAAGACTCATGTTGGTTTGTTAACTCTCTATCTCCCCCTTGGCTCAAAGGTCTTTTACCTAATTCTTCAAATCATCTCCCTTTACTAAGCTATAAGCATAGTGCTCTACACATCTTAGGGTATCACTATTCACCTTAACATCTCAAATTCTCTTGTTGTGCTTTACTCAATGATGTAAAATCACTATTAGAACTTCTTCTACGATGTGACTTTCGCCTCCTTCTAGCTCTATAGGCATCTTTCTATATATACTACTCTTATTGGCATGCATAATGGCTTTATATTACTCTTATCGTCTAACCTCTTAGTCAAAATTACTTATATTCAACTTCTAAGGTCCAATATATATGACTAGGGAAGTCTTGGACTACACGAAAAGACTCATCGTCATTCAGACATAAATCCTTATCGACCTAGTTACTAAAGGAAACAAAGAATGCTTAGACTAGTTTACTCTACATTGATAACTCAACTAGACTATCTAAATTCTCATAGCAAGTCATAACTCATAGCTTCACACAACTTTACTGTATCGTGAATACCCTATCTTATACTCCTTATCATCTAGCGTTCCATCCTCAATTCACTATCTCTATATAAGGGGTGCCTTTACTACATATCATATCATCTCACTCATTGCAAGATAACATCTTAACATCAAACACACACTATAGCAAGACTCTTAGAGCAAACCTTCAACTAAGACTACCACTTTCATAATGTTATGTCCTTCTTCATATTGCTCCTCATAATTCAAGCTTCATGACTTTGCTTCACACACTCCTCTTACACTACACTAATTTATAACCATCTAAGAACA
Source organism: Solanum sejunctum (assembly GCA_025642045.1). NCBI lineage: Eukaryota > Viridiplantae > Streptophyta > Magnoliopsida > Solanales > Solanaceae > Solanum > Solanum sejunctum. The sequence continues at coordinate 3,445 of JAOTQJ010156815.1, read as the reverse complement.
TAGGTCTTCTAAAATCACATGGCTAATGCTCTATCAATACCTCTTTATCCCCCTCAGCTCGTAACTCTTTAAATCACATAGGCCTCTCTCTCCAGGATCATAAGCATAGTCTAGATCTATAACCTTGAAAAGATGACACACTCTTCATAAGACCAACAATTCATCCCATGAGATCCAATCTATAGGTCGGGTTCCTTATACAATCTGTCCCAGTACCTAGTGAGTCAACTTGCAGAAGTTCCTCAATTTTTTAGTTTCGTGGTTTTCAACCGATGAAGCTCCTCTACGACTCGTAGTATCTCCTACGATCCATAGACTAGCTCATAGGATCCAAACCGTATCAAAATCATTACTTTTAGTCCTCCCAAGCTATCAACATCTTGTATCCTAGCTTATTTACCTAAACCTCTTACTAGTTTGGGCCACTCTAACTCATCATAACAAGAACTCTTCCTCCATGCCCCATCATAAACATCAAATGGTATATACTACCCATTGCCCAAGAGTTATGGGAATCCACTCACCAATACCTCACTTAGCTAAGGGAGAAATAAGTCATGTCACTAGCCTCAGTCAATCGTAACTCTCACTATTTGGTCACCTCCTCTCTCTTATCATCCTTCTAACTTAGGGTTAATAACTCTACTTATGGTTTACAAGACCTCTAATTCATACTCTTAGGTGGCAACTTAAACTCTTTAGATACATAAGTTTCTCTCTCTCGTGGGTAACATCAAAATCAAGTTTCGAAGGAGAGGGTCTAGATACATCTATACCTAACTCAAATGCACGATTCATATGAGTAATAGTGCACCCTTTCTAGTCAAACAACTTAGCACACTGGTAGGCTCCTCTCAAGCTTGGTGCAGTCTCTCTACCATTCCAATTACTCTGCCGCAGAGGATCTCATCTATAAGAGTTTGAACATTACTATCTCTATCACCTCGTGGATAAGGCATAGGCGAAAGGTTTAGAACAATGCATGAATCATCAAAGATTTCTTAGGGAATAGCTCTATTGGACGGATTAGAGTTTGCAAGAAGGGAAAGTTTTCCTAAATGTCAATAGTCCCTTATTTATAAAAGTGGGGTCCTCACAACCATAATAAGTTCCTATAGACGCCC
>JAOTQJ010156790.1:0-29454 GCA_025642045.1 Solanum sejunctum | reverse complement strand
TGTAAGTCTAAGGCAAGAACTCTTCTTCATTTTGAACTTGAAGGGGTATATATATAGACATACAACTTTTAAAAATTACAACATAAGGGCTCCTAGTTAGCCCATTGACCAATTAGGTCCCCAACTCTTCTATTTTAATCCAATTAAGGACTCCGACTTCAACTAAATTTTTATCCGCGGAAATTCACTTGATCCCATACTCTCGCACCATAAGTTAGTAAAATTTAAAATACACCTCAATCACAACAATTTTTCCGAATGAGCAATTAACCTCCATTTAATTACTTACGGGGTCTAACAATAGCAATCTATTTAACAAGGTATATGGGACTCTGAGGATCATTTATAAACCTAGTGCTCTAATACCAAGCTTGTCATAACCAGGGCCTAAGGTTTCGGAGTGACATAGAGAATGGGAACTCAAGAGTCCCCAAACAAGCCTCATAGTATCCATAATCACATCATCAGTTCGAAAATATATAAAAGATAGTAAACACATAGTTCTAAGCAAAGAGAAAGTAGGACTCACACTATAACGATAAACAGGGACTTAGGATCTTCCACATCATAATATCATAATACTCATAAATAATTCAACATGAAATTCAAGTAAATCCATAAGTAAAATTCATATTCAAAGCACATTTTAGATTACTCATTCCTTACTCAAACTTTAAAGGGGACATGCACATTAAATCTTCATATTTTTAATGCAGTTCATTATATTAGGGCTTAAATCACTTTAAAATCAATAATACAATGTTGGACATATCTCAATTGAATCAAATAAACAATAATCTTTTAAAAAAAATATATTTAGAGTAAGCTAAATTTCATGAAAATCAAGTGAAAAGAGTTTGGGGTTTTCATGATTGACAGTGTCTAAGAATCAACCTACCATACCTTAGTTAACCAAGAAAAAATAGGAAGAAATTTGATGAAGAAGAGAGCCTTTCCTTAATACCCTAGCTAAGCCTTTACTAGAGTTGTTGGGAGGAGACCTTAAGAGTGAGCTTGAATATAATTCTAAGTGTGAGAATGAATTTGAATTAGAGAAGAAGAGCATAGTTCATTTGAATGTTATAGGATAGCATAGAAAGTCACAACAGACCCTTAGCAATAGCCGTAATTGTGAGAATGCCAATAACAAAATGAAATAAAAATTGTTGACAGGGATCCCATGGGAGGGTCCCACAGTCTGTACCAAGGTACATGGACTTGTGCCCTTCCATGGTGCTATACTTAGAAAATTTCTCACTGACAAAGTTCCAAGATGGTGATTCCTTACATAGAAAATTTTCACACCAACGCCTATATTGAGGACCATACAAACTGTGAAATGGTTATACGGTCCGTGAGAGGTTCATGTGGTCCAAGCCTTGTCCAAAATAAGGTAGTCAAGGCAAAGACCACCCATACTAGCCACCACACAGTTCACAAAGTACCACATGAACCATATGGGGTCCATGTGGTATGTGCCTTGATATTAAACTCTAAGCTAAGGCCAACACTTAGTAAACAAGGCCAAGGGTCACCGCAAGGCCCCTCTACACAGCCCATCGAGGTGCCCATAAGATGTCACCTTGGTACAAAATTCTCATAAACAAATTTCAAGCACCGTTATGACCATACAAAGTCCAAGTCCTTACAATGACATACCTTATTGGCGTATTGCCATAATTTTAGAATTGTATCATCACTTTTAGCACTTGATTGTGGATTTAGTAAAGCATTTGAAATGCCATGAACATCGAGTATTGAGAAAATATGTTCTTTCCATCTTTTAAAATTTTCATTTGCAAAAATTTTAATATTTGACACATCGAGAAAAGGCTTAGTAGAATCTGAACAGAAGTAGAAGGACTAGTATCAATATTTATAGTATCAGAAATATTTTCAGGAGTAGAATTATTTGTCATAGTTTCTTGGTTTTGTGGGAAAATTGTGAATAATTATAATAATATCACAATAATAATATAACTTGATATTTAGCAAAATATAAACTATTGAAAATTAAAAGGATATTACTATAATAATATTTAAGTGAAAATTACTACCATTATAATATTTTAAGCAATTTAAAATGAATACTTGAATCGTGCTAGGCACTGTCCTAAGAAATTATTTCAATGATATGAAATATTTTTTCAAGGTTAAATAATCCTTCTATATTTAAATAGAGGATACAGAAATCAATAAATTAAATTAAATATCATCAGGAAGTTAAGGAAAAAAGGAATTAATAAACTGGCAAATTTATAATTAAAATAAAAGTTAAGTGGGGGAGAGGGATATAGTGTGGGAGAGAGAGAAACCAAGAACACTGAGTTGTTATTTTTAAATTTTTTCGGTAAAAGAAACCAATGTATAGGCAAATAGAAGAGCTTCTCTTATGACAAGTGTCAAGTCACTTGTCCAAAAACTTACATGCAAATAGACAAGTGACATAAGATTTTGCCAAGAAAATAATAATCTTTTGAAAATACATACATATTTACTTTTAGTAATTCTATTTATTAGGAACACATCAGTGAGGAAGACTTATACCTAAAAGAACAAGGGCAATTTAGACGAAAAAGTAGTATTACCTAATTTTTACTATATGCTAAGGCTTTCTTTCAGAAATTTTATTTTGTTCAGAAGTATTAGGGCGAGACATTTGTCTTATAATGCCACAATTTTCTAAATGCTTAATAAACACATTACTGATGAATTCACCACCACCATCATACTATAAAATCTTAATTGGTTTGGAGAACTATTTTTCAATCATCTTTGAAACTTGAGACAACTTCAAAACTTTTGATTTCATTATAACCAAGTTTACCTTGTACTATAATCGACAACTAATACATAGTGTTTAATATGTTGAGTTCATGGTTTTGGTTAAATACCAAATCGAATCGCAATCCGAACTAAATCGGTTAAAAATTCTAATTTATGATTTGATTTGGTTTTTAAAATTTGAAAACCGATAATATTTGGTTTGATTTTGATTTTACTAAAAAAAATCCATAAAAATAACCAAACCGAGCCAAATCACTATATATATAAGTTTTATAATAGTTTATATAATATTCATAAATAATATATAAATATTTTATTATATTTTAATTAATTTAAATCTTTAACTTACCATTTATATTTGAAATTACGCTTGTTAGTATTTTGGAATATGATTTTCTTTACCACCTTCCCCAGGTAGTAATTTGGTTGTTGATCTTGATTTTTTTATGAAGATTTGACCTTTGATATATAATGACTTTAGTATTGTTCAACTAAATCACTTTATTCGTGTATAATAACTTTAGTATCGCTTAATTAAATTACTTTATTTGTATAATAATAATTCTAGTATTATTGCTTAATATAATCCACAGTAGCCTTTTGTGGAGTAATTATATACTAGATGATTGTGTCTATCGAGATGTGTATGACCTCTACAAACGTATTACTTTCAAACCGAAAAATGATCAAAAAATAAATCAAATCGATGGTTATTTTTTTATTTAGTTAGATTTGATTTTAGGAATTTAAGAACTAACTACATTGGTTTGGTTATGATTTTAACTAATAACCAATCTAAATCAAACCATTAACACCCATAGTTGAGATGATGCAATAGGAGTTGGACCTCATAGATCACAATGAATTTTAACTAAGGGTTCTTTCTTAATTTTACTTCTCAATGCAAAAGAAATTTACAGCTCTTTATAACTAGCAACTAGTACACACAGTAGCCACTTTATTCCAGCTTTCAACATCTTTAAATTTTTTTCTATTCAAAGATTATAAAGACTTTAAACTAGGGTGTCCTAATCTATCATGCCAAATCCGATATTCCTTCTTCCAATTTGAAGATGTTTTCATGGCAAAGATGTCATTATCTTTCAGTGTATAGAGTCTTTTCTTCTTAGATCCCTTGGCTAGTTGCTTCCCTGACTTCTTTTTCTTGATATGAAAAATCAAATTGATCAAACTCAAGTGTACACGAGTTGTCCTTAGCAAGCTTGCTAACAGATAATAGGTTCTTATTCAACCTAGGTACTACTAATATTTTCTTAATTGTCATTTCTGATTTTGTAGTGTTTTCAATATGTGTAATATTTAAATGTGATCCATCATCTACAATTATTTTATCAGTTCTATAGTAAGTTCAAAGATCAATTAGGTTATGTATGTTGTTGGTCATATGATTTATGGTTCCTGAATCAATATACAATGCAAGATCAGTTGTTCCCTATAAGTTGGATACTGTCAAAGCTTGTGAAAGAGTCTCTTTAGCCTAGTAGGAGTAGTCCCATATATAGAAATACTTAAATATAGCGTGATTATGTAACACCTCTCATGTTCATGGTCTTGAAAAATAAAAGTTAAGGAATTTTGGCACTAAATTGACCATACGAGGCAGTCTATAGCTCGTCGAAGGATTCATGGGTTGTAGAAAGGTTTCGACGATTGAGTACAAAGAAACTGGATATTGTGAAATTTCTAGAAGATGACTTACAATTAATAGTTGGAGCCATTAATAGAACCATGATCCGTGGTTTACATCATTGGAAAGACCTTTGGAAAATGAAAATTTTTCTAAATTTGAAATAAATGTATGAAGTGATGTACGACACATAAAAAGAACAATGGGTTGTCTTGCATGTTTGTAGTTTGAGAAGTGACAATTCTAGTAGCTCAACTTTTGGTGGCACAAGTTCTAATAGTCAAGGCATGAGCCATAAGATTGAAGCACAGCCCATGGATGGATTTTCATGGTTGGCTCTTACAGATTTTAATAAAAGGTGCTTTTGACATTTTTAATTCATCGAACTCCTAAACTACGTTATTTTGACTATCCTAACTAACTTAACTGACTCAAACCCTATAAATTCTATTCCTAACTCATTCTAATTCATTCATCCTTATAATTGGGAAAAGGCATAAATTTTTCCTCGAAGTTATTCTAAAAAGTCATTTACACACTTTATCTATTTAAGTGACCTATTACATACCTATACTATTCAAAAGTGAAACTTTTTAACCCTTAAAACTGACATGGCAAAATAAAAAATTAAAAAATAAAAATAAGCGTGTCAGAAGAATTTTTAAAGTAAAAATAAATTAAAATATCCCTTACACCCCCTCCCCCACATCTAATCTTCTTCACACCCCACCATCCTCATCTTCTTCACATGTAAAAAACATTACTTAGTAAATATTACATGAATCTTTTAAAAAGTGAAAAAAATATAATTGGGCACATCAACTCTTTTAGCACTGATTTTTTCAATCCAAAAAAACAAAAAAATAAAGCGGTCACTGATAATCTTGAAAAACCATCAAAGAGGTGGTTTAGGATTTTCTATAATAGCTTAAATTAGAGTAGATTATTTTTATTTCTCTGATATGGCATAAATAATTACAGGTAGATCTGAAAAATACATCTAACAAGAAGAATATAAAAAAAATAAAAATCATTTATATGTTCAGATCTGAAAAATATTTGCAATAAACTTCTCACAATGAAGTAATATAATTGAAGCTTTGTTTTCATGGACAATTAATGGAAGAAAATGAAGAACGTTCTTGTGGTACATTTTGGAATAAAAATATTCTTGGGCGCCATTGATGGTGGTGGAGCTTTGAGGCTTCCTGGTGGTGAACTAGCCGATTTGACTGGTGGAGGTGGAGAATCCTTGGGAAGAGTGTCCATTTGATAAGATTTGAAGATCTCTAGCTATAATTTTAAAATCATGCTTTAATAGAAAATGCACCATTGTTGTTCATGTTTGTACATCCATTGCTGAAGATGTAATTATTATAAAACTTTAATAATTAATTAAGAATGTATAAGTATAAAATATATTCAATAAATGAAAAAGTAATTATTAAAGAAAATAAAACAAAAATGATATAAAAAATTATGACTCCTGATGTGGCGCTAGAGTAGCGCTGATGTGGCGCTAACATGGCAGCAAGTGTAATACACCACATGCTGTGAGAGTGGTGTTATACTTCTAAGGGTTAAAAAGTTTTAATTTTAAATAGTATAGGTGTGTAATAGATCACTTAAATAGTTAAAGTGTGTAAATGACTTTTTGGGATAACTTCAGGGCGAGGATTTATGTCTTTTCCCTCTCATAATTCTCTCAAAGGTTCTTAAATATTTCTCTCTCTAGAACAAGGACTCCATTGAACTAGGGGTTCCAAGCTTTGCTAAGGATTTCAAGGTTTTTCTACTCCAATTCTTGAGGATCTCACTTAAGGTATGTAGAATTTCATTCGTGGATTAGTTTCATCCATGAAACCCAATCTAAGACTTTCTTTTTATCAAAGTTTCATGATTATTTCCTATGGGTTGTTATGTTATGATTTCCAATACATGAATTATGAATATTTCATGGTTGTTATACCTAGTGATGTATGAATTATGAAAAATTACATAATTTTCAAGTCAAAGTATATGATTTCAAGTATGCATGATTAGGGCTTAGTGATTTGATGTGAGTTCCTTTATTAATGATCCAAATTGATTTTAGTTGTTGTTTTCTCTATGAATTTAATCCAACTGCATGATTTTGACTCAATTGGTCATGGACCTACACTCAGCCCTAGTCTCTTATGATAAAGCTATGGATTTTCATGACTATGATATTAAGTATGTAAAAGCATATTTTATGATAATGATATAATAATGTTATGATAAACAGGGTGATTAAGACTCTAAAGCTTATGATGATGATGTTAAGGTGACAATGTCTACCCATACTATATGAAAAGCTAACGTAGATGGACTATTGCAATGATATGAGATGCTTTCATGAAAGATTGTGATGACTATTTTACAATCTAGGAAAGTATGATTTTAATGAAGTACGAATTATGTTGAAGGTTATGTATATGCATGATTTATGTATTACGTGAGATATGACTTAGCATCGAATGAAGTTGGAGGTGGGGACTTGACCCAAGGGGTCCTTCATGTAAAGCCTACCTTTCTCATAACTATGTATCATAATAGATTATGATGATTATGTGCCTATATGGTATTATATTAGTGGATTCACATATGTAGAGCATACACCGAAATGGGAAGGTTCCCATAAGGTTCATGTTAAAGCACTCTCTAAAATGGGCCAAATCCCATATGGAGAGATATAGTCCACCCTAGTAAGATAGACTACTCTTTTACTCAGTGTAGAGATAATATCGACTTTGTATGTAATAGTCCACATAGTCTTATATATCAGTTATGCTAATATTACCACATATGTATGTTAGGGTTAATAAAGGATTTTACTAACGTTCTTCTTGTGATTTTTAACTTACATTTTTTATGCATATTGTGCCTTATACTATTGATTATAATTACGCATATTGATATTATATTATAATGTCCTTTGATTCATGCATATCCACATACTTAGCATATTCCACATAATAACGCATACTTCTTTTCTTACATGATCTAACCATGTAGGGATAGATAATGAGGCACTATTCCATTTTGTGGCTAGTTTAGGAGTTGAGTTTGAATATTTTTGTTGAGTTTTCATGCTTCGGAAATAAGCCCTTTTATGATATTTTCTATTGAGGCTTTATTACTTTCTTTGATGTATGACTTAAGAGTGAGCTAGTAAGTTATGTTCTAGACCCTACCAAGATCTTATTAGGTAGAGGTATATTTTTAGACACTATGGATTGATGTAATCTTCCCCAAAGGAAAACTATGATATTTTTAGTTTTATATTTTTTGCTTGCTTATTTTCATATGTATGCTTACTTTACCTTATGAATGCTTATAATAAAAATACGAGGCTTGGATAGGATGCCTTCGGGTGTGACATTCGCTGTGTCATGACTAGGTCCTAGGTTTTGCTTGTGATAAAAGTGGTATCAGATCAAAAGGTTTTAAACCATCCTAGGAAGTCCAGTATGTCGCATCTACTAGAGTTTTGTTCATTGGGGTGAAGCGCACCACATCTATGAATAGGATCATGTGAGATTTTTAGGAAAACCTCACTTCTTTTTTGATCTATGTCATGCCTTTAAAACTCTTATATCCTAACAATTTTCCTTTGACATTTTTCGAATTAGGCTCCATGACATGCTTCATTGCCTAGTGGAGACAATGCTAGCGAGGGATAAGTTCCCACGGCTCTTTAAGATCCTCCGGTCCCTCAAGTGGAACAAGTCTCTAACGATGAGTTTAGGGCCACTGTTAGCTCAAGTTGTTGCTTCTCCAAGGACTCTACTCTGGCTTCAAGGGTATGGGATTTTTCTAGGATGAATCCATCGAAGTTTCATAGTTCTAAAGTGGTTGAGGATCCATAGAAGTTCATTGATGAAGTTTATAAGGTGGTGGAAAATTATGGGGTTTTCTTCTAAATAGAAGGTCGAATTGGTGGCGTATCAACTTAAGGGGATTGCTCAAGTTTGGTTTACTCCATGAAAATCTAAGAGAGTTGAAGAAGATCCTATGGTTAGGAGATGTTTAAAGTTGTTTTCCTTCATCATTTCTTCCCACTTGAGCTAAGGAAAACCAAAGTGATGGAATTCATAAATTTGAAGCAAGGTGGTATGAGTATGATGGAGTATGCCCTCAAGTTCATGAAGTTATTCAAACATGCTCCTTCCTTATTGGATGACTCTAGGGTCCCATGAAAAAAATTCACATTGGGCGTGTTCGACTTGGTAAAGATAGAGAATAAGGTAGCTATGCTAATTAAGAAAATAGATATCTCTAGACTCCTGACACATGTCGAACAAGTGGAGAGTGAGAAACTACAAAAGATGAGGACAGGGGAGTCCAAGAGGGCTTGATATGATGGTGGATTTTGTTATGGTAAGTCTGTGGGTAGCCGTATTCAACAAGGCCAAGGGTCTTCTAAAGGTGATTCTCAAAGGTTTGACAAAGAAAAAAGGGCCAATCCTAATGCTCAAGGTGATATCGTGAAAGGTAGTGCTATTCCTCCTAGGTGTCATAGGCATGGAAAGAATCATGTCGAAGAATATTTCAGAATAACTAATGGTTGTTTAGGTGTAAGAAAATGGGATATAAGATTTCCAAGTGTCCTAATATTTCTAAATAAAGGTAAAGAAAGGAGCCCACAAGGTCAAGTAGCTCAAAGAGGGCAAGTGCAACACGGTGCGCAAGTTCAAGGTAGTGGTCCACATGGTAATAAATTTTATCCTTTGCATGCTAGGCAAGAGGTTGAGGATTCTCCCAATATAATTACTGGTATATTAAGAGTCTTTGATCATGATGTGTATGTTTTACTTTACCCTAGTGCTAATGTCTTTTTTTACTCCTTACCTTACCTTAAAGTTTAATGTGTCTTTGGAAATCTTGTTAGAACCTTATTTGGTTTATACTCCAATTGGTGAGTCAATCCTAGCAAAGAAAGTTTATAGAAATTGTCCCCTGTCGCTTTTGTATAGAATTTTTCCATGTGATCTAGTTGAGCTTGACATGACTGATTTTGATATTATTCTTTGTATGGATTAGTTGCATGTGTCATATGCTTCTATTAATTATAAGACCCGGAAGGTCACATCCCAAGTTCCTAATGAGCCTATCCTTGAATAGAAAAGAACTAATTCAATGTTCAGTTGAAAGTTTGTCTCTTATATGAAAGCTATGAAAATGATTTTCAAAGGTTGCCTATATCATGTTGTCCGAGTCATAGATATTAAATCTTATGTTCCTACTCTTTATTTGGTCCCTATATGTAATGAGTTTCTCGATGTCTTTTCCAATAACTTGCGCAGTATTCCTCTCCTAGGGGAAATTGATTTTGATATTGATCTCTTGCTTGATACTCAACCTATTTCTGTACCACCATATTGAATTTTCCCAGTGGATTTGAAAGAATCAAAGGAATAATTAAAAGTACTTGATTAATAAAGGAGTCATAAGGCCTAGTGTGTCATCATGGAGTGCTCCTGTATTATTTGTAAGAAAGAAGGATTGTTCACTTCAGATATGTATGAATTATCGGCAATTGAATATGGTGACCATCAAAAATAAGTATCCACTTCTAAGGATCAAAGACCTATTTGATCAATTACAAAGTAAAATCTATTTCTACAAGATTGACCTCCAGTTCGGATATCACTAATTGAGGATGAAGGAAGATGACATTCGAAAGACGATATTTAAAACTCCATATGGTCATTTTGAATTATTGGTTATGTCATTAGGACTAACAAATGTCCCCACTTATTTCATGGATTTGATGAATATGATATTCAATCTATATTTGGATATGTTTATGGTAGTGTTTACACAGGGGCGGAGCCATCCTTCCCCGAGGGGTGTCAAACGACATCCCTTCGTCAGAAAATTACATTATATATAGGTCAAAATTCAATTTAATAAATATTTATACAAGTAATGACATCTCTTGAAATAAGTTGATTGCTCAGTGTAGTGGTTAAGGGGTTACAAAAATTGCTTGAGGTCATGTGTTCTATCCCTAGTAGCAACATATATATTTTTATTTGACAGTTCTTATTAAAAAAACTGGCTCTACCACTGTGTTCATATATAACATATGATGTTGTCCAAGCTACACCTCTTTTTTGAAGGCTAAAATAGTCATTGTCAAGATATATAACTTAACCAATGTTAGATTTGAACCTACAGGGAATATGGTAGACTTAGAAGAATTTAAAGTAATATGAGTGGATTAACCTACTTATCTCCCTAAAATGGGGGGGTTGTAACAATTATGAGAAGTAATCCTAAACTAAGACAAATGTGAAATCAGTATAAAGAGTAACTAGGTTATTGTGTTCCCCTTAATTCCCTAACTCAGTATTACTAGATGATCGAGTTCTTTTCTAGTGTGCAGCATACAGAATGGTAAGTTAAGTTTGCTAAATCCTTTGATCTAGACGAGACGCAAATTTGACTATATGATTTGATCCATCCTCATAGTGTGACATTACTAACCCTTACCTATTATTCCAATACAACCTCCTCTTGGTCCAGTTTGGTTGATTGACAAGAAAAATCAATCGAAACTTATTAATTAATCTTTTTTCTATTCATTACTATCTTGATCCAGTCAGTAACACTAGGCGAGTTCTAACGTCGGCCACCATTAAAAATCATTTAAATCAAAGAGAATTAATTAATACATGCATGCACACTTTTCAAGAATTACGAATTATCCAAATTTACCTTGGTATATCTTCATGGTTCCCACAATCCTAGTTATGGCTTTAGCTACTCATGAGCAATGTAGATGCAAGAATCATGAATTTGAATAACATAATTGGTCACTTACACAAGAGAATTAAGCACAATAAATCCAAGCTCTTCACCAAGAATCACAAGATTGAATGAAAGACAAAAATAATATTTCACAAGTATTTCTCTCAAAATCTCTAATGTTCTATAACATTCCCTATGAAAAATAACCTAAAAACCTTATTAATAGTTTTTAAAATACAAAATCAAAATGGATTAGGAGAACTGGGTCGGCAAAACTACGGGGACTTCTCGTAGTCGAGGCTTCGTGGATTGCATCTTCAATTCTGGGGATAGCTTCTATGACACTCATCTATAGCCCATATAAAACTTTATGGCTCATAGGGGGTTTTGTCTGATTACTTTTCAGCAACTCCTCACTTTCTGATCCTCAGGACACAACACAGTAAGTCTATGGCTCATCTGCGAGTTCGTAGACTTATCTTTAAAATATCATCCTTCACTAAAATTTTGTATAAAACTAAATCTATGGCCCCTTGAATTCTCTACAGCCAGTAAAAGGTCTTGTGGAACCTACTCCTTAGCAAAATCTACACACTTAGCCCAAAAATAGTGCCAACCCTGTGATCCTGCAAAATAAATATAAAAACACATCAAATCTAATAACTTTGCTTTGAGAACATACAAAATTCTAAGTTTTAAAACATAAAATTTATTGTATTTTGATAGTAGATCGACACCCTCAATTTAAAATTATTGTTTGTCCTCAAGTGATGGGCAAAATCTATATAAGCAACAGTAACACATAGACCTTAATCTAATGGTATACATCACATCAAACTCAGAAACCCACACCACTTTAAAAACACATCAGGTAACTATCGAGCAAACTAACACTGATCAACATATGTGGCAGTGGAACTATGACAACCAAGGCAATTATCAACAAGCAACAATCACTGAGCTAGTCTAATGTCAATAATGTAATGCAAGTGCCCTCACAGAAAGAAGTTCATATCCCTCTCATGATGATATTTTCATATCAATGCTTGGGACTATGCTTGGGACTATACCAAATCACTAACTCTCATAAAAGATATTCAAATACCATGCTCAATACCATATGTTTGTCCCTATACTCATGACTATGACCTTTGACTACTTGGACTAGGATCACTTTAGGACTTTATTGGCTTGTAATGTAGGTTCATGGGGTTTTATTTGGTATAATGTTTTAGGAACATAGTGACTAAAGGCCCTCCTTGACACTGTGTTCTTCTACACTTTTGCCCTACCAACACTATTATTTTTCAGCTCATTATCCATTTCTCCTATTTCAAGCTTTTATGGATGCCTTATTCTCATTTTTCAATTTTTTGCCTTTTATTTTTACATCATTTTTGTTTTTAGCTCATTGGTTAGGCACCACTCATTTTTCTTGCATCCAGAACATATTTTTATATCTTTTTCCATATATCACTGGTTTTTCCTCTCATTTTATGTTTACACTTACACCAGCCTCCTTCAACTTAGGATTTTGGTCTGAGTCGGGGTGCAAAATATCCATCCTAGGAACCAGGAACACTTTTGATAGCCACCCTCAACTTAAGTTTTTTGTCTCAGTCAAGGTGCATAATGTTAAAGAAAGGACCAGGGCTAATTTAGGATTTTACATCTAATAAGGCTAGGTAACTTAGGCTTTTACAAAGAAAACGATATACGTAAGGCTCAAACATTAGGATTAAGGGATATTTCACACATTTTATTAGTCATTTAGGCAAAGTGGACTATGATGAACAATGGCCTAAGATCCTTTCCTAACTCACTAACCTACAGTCTAAGTCAGAGTAACAAGGCAAGTTTTGAATTAAAACACAGTATATAAAAATTTAGCAAAGAAAGCTCACACGCATATGGCACTGATTACACTATCAATAAAGAAGCTCTCAAATCATACTTTTCATCTGAATTCATCCTCACTTATCAGAACAAGCACTGCCATCAATCAAACATGCATGGTTGTCATCCAGACTAACAAACAAAAATTCTATGGGTATCATTTTCACATAAAACTATAAATACAAGTATATGATATAGATATTACTCACCAAACTTGCTCTGAAAATATTACTAGCCATATGGAGGAGGATCAATAGGAGCTTCGGTTCTTACATGGTAACATCACGTAGGCATAGGGTATACATTACTACGTTTGAATATACTAAGTATGTGGGATATAATGCAATAAAGGATAGGCAACATGATCAAAATGCATAATTATAAGCAAAGGATAAGTAAGATATCAATAGGACATGCATAAACGATGCTTGAGGTAAAACATGCTCGAGAATAATCATTCTTGCATAGCTTGTTCAACACAATAAGGTGACATGATTAGATCATCCAAATACCTTATACTAGAGGGTGAGTCGTATAGCATAGGTCAAAACCCCTTTTAGTAGGTAATTGTTAGTATATAAGGGTAGAGGGAATCATAGTTCATAACCCCTACATGCACACATAATATAATACGAAGTGTTGAATCACACATGAGGGTGAGGCGTACCACATAGTTCATAACCCCTTCATGGGAGAATAAGATAGTAAGTAGCATGGATTCATACATGAGGGTGAGGCACACAACATAGTTCATAACCCCTTCATGGGAGAATAAGATAGTAAGTAGCATTGATTCATACATGAGGGTGAGGCATACCACATAGTTCATAATTCCATCTGGTAGGATTTAATATAAACCTTCACATAACAATTCAATAATTCATAAACAAATGAGACACATAAATTATAGATAATTTCATGATTTCAAAACATCCTTTGTATCCCACAACATCATGAAGTCACTTGACTTGTAAACCATGCTATAAACCATCAATAACTCAAGAATTCTAAACAAGATAATTTATCAAAGACTTGGTGGGTGTATAATGTTAGTTCAAAATCACGCAACTCAAGAGTGAAGACATGTGAGAAAAATTGATGTAAATCAACCCACCATCACTAGGTAATACCCTCTTGTAAGATACATCAAAACCCCTAACAATTCACACAATAGAACATAGCTCCATAGCTCAAAACAAGCATAATTGAACAACATTTCATAAAACCCCAATATGATTTATACTTAAAATTCATAACAAGATATACCCATAGATAAACCAGCTTGAAACATCTAATTTATGTAAAAATGAAAGGTTGGGTACCATGGGTGAAAGGACTCAATGATTGAAACTCACATACCTTAATCTTAGAGTTTCTTGAAGAAGGACTTGAGGAGGACTTGGGGATTTACTTGGTTTCCTTAAACTCCAACAAAACTTTTTGAATTTTTAATAATGGATGGAGAATTTGATGAAGATTAGATAGGAATTTGAGAGTTTTTAGTGAGTTTTTAAGGTTAAAAATAGCTAAAGAATGAGGGATTTTCGCATATATAGGCATTGGGTTCTTGCCCAATTTCTCAAAAACTTTTAAACTAGTTTGTTGCCCTGGAGGACAGGTATAACCTTCCCTATACAAAGTCATGTCATAAGCTAAGTGTGTATTGATGAGGATGGGTACAATCCTCTTTTTACACAATTCAAGCAAGGAGTGTCTCATTAAGTGCCAGTATATGTGGATTATGGCTACTCTATGGTTGTCATGTGAAATATTATGCAAGTTAACATCATCTTTGTATCATGTTGCATGCTTGTATACTAGTACATCCAAATATACTAATGCATATTTTTATCTACAAGATCTAACCATGTAGGGACTGGAGACTACCTTCATCCACTATTTGATGGCTAAATCGGATTTGAGAAAGTATTATGGTGAGTCCTATCTTCAAAGGAAAATCCACCATCTATCTACCATATATTATTTCCATTTTGTTATTTACTTTAAGGGTAAGCTCGGGATATTTCTTGGCCTCCGTCCCATTCTATGACTAGAGGAATTATTGATCATCTTGTAGACTCTTATCGGATTTATATGTTATGTGTTATATTTGGAGTCTATAATTATGGTTATCTATTGGATATGGCTATTATGGATTGATCATTAGAATATGATAAGTATATATGTTTTGATGTGGAAATGTTTAAGATCCTAAGTCCCGTATTGCCCCCATAAAGTGAGTCATACTTACCCGCCTCTTAGTTCTTATATGCTATGTGCTATGTGAATTCATGTTAATCCATTATCCCTATGACATCCTCATAGAGTGAGTTCTACTTTTCCATCCCTTAGAATATGTGTTTACTATTTGTATACACTTCTAAACCGATAATGTGAATATGAATACTTTGAGGCTTGTTTGGGGACTATTGGGTTCTCATTCGTCATGTCACTCCTAGACACTAGGCTTGGATAGTGACAGGACTCGACCTAAGGGGTCCTTAATGTAAAGTCTACCTTTCACATAACTATGTGCCACCATAGATGATAATATGGAATTATGTTAGTGGATCCAGATATGTAAAGCATACACCAAAATAGGAAGGTTCTCGTAAGGTTCATGTTAAAGCAATCTTCAAAATAGGATAGATCCTATAAGGTGAGGTATAGTCCATCCTATAAGGTAGACTAATCTTTTACTTGTTGTGGAGGGAACATTGACATTTCATGTAATAACCCCATATGGTCTTATATGTCAATTATGGTCTTATTCCCACATATGTATGTTAGGATTTATGAAAAGATTTTGATGATGTTCTTCTCAAGATTTCTAACTTGCATTGATCATGCATATTATGCCTTGTCCTATTGATTATGATTATACATATTGATATTATATTGTGATGTACTTTGATTCATGGCATACCTACATAGTATATTTCACATACTAATGCATACTTCTTTGCCACATAATATAACCATATAGGAATGGATGACGAGGCTACTATTTCATTTCATGGCTATCCTGGGAGTTGAGTTTGAAGATAGTTAGTGAGTTCCTATGCTTCGGGAACAAGCCCCTTTATGATGCTTTTTTATTGATGCTTTATTACTTTCTTTGATGTATGCCTTGAGGGTAAGCCAGTAAGCTATGTTCTAGACCCTGCCAAGATCTTATGAGGTAGAGGCATATTTTTGGACACTATTGAAAAGACCCCAAAGAAGTACCTAAAAATGTACCTTAGAAGTGTCCAAAATTGTAATTTTCATATAGCTCAAAATTTATGCATGATATCAAAAATTCGACTTAATATTCTTTATCAGAGGGCAAAATTGAATGGGAAATGGGTTTAACCCTGATTTTAGAGAAACCGCATCAAAAATTTTAATTTTTCAAAAACTAGATTCCAGAATCGATTCGCATTGATATCGCGATGTGCAACCACTGCATACCTATGTAAAAATGTCCTCCGCATCATTGACCAAATGCGAACCTAGGTTATTTTGTTGCCAGTTTTTCCAGTTTGGTCCAAGGCTTTTGGGTCTTGGGCCTCAGTCTTCGCATGCGTAAAAATACCTATACTTAGCTATATTTCACCTTCATATCATACAATACATTTCCCAATACTCTCTCAAACACTTAAACTAATATTTCACCCAAAATTCAAGTACCAAAACTCATTCTGAATCTTAAGGATTTCACTCAATCTTCAAGTCTCCATTTTCAATCTTCATCAAGGAATTCTCCAAAGTTAAGGTATGTGGATTTCAATCATTGGGTCCTTCCACCCATGATATCCAAGCTTTCTTTTTACATAAAACTCACGTTTCTAAGTTGATTTACTTATGGGTCTTACCTACTATGAATTTGACTATGAGCTATGTTGGGGTTTCATAAAAGTATGACTATTTAAGCACATTTTGAGCTATGAATCTTTGATCTATCTTGAGAATTGATGAAGGGGTTTTGTTGTATATTGATTGAGGGTACTACCAAGTTTTGGTGGGTGGTTTTACATTGAATTTACTTGCATGATTTCACTCTTGAATTGCATGGTTTTATACTAGCATTACACACTCACCAAGTGTTTGATAAAATGTCCTGTGAATGCTTCGTGTGTCATTGAAGGCCTAACGCATTGTATATAAGTTAAGAGATTTTATGGTTATGAAAGAGATGTGTATATGTGTCAATTTCATAAATAGTATCTATCATGTTGGAAGTTGATCAATTACCTCATTCGGTGGGTAGTTGGCCCGAATACCATGTTGGGGGTAATGTACCTCAATTGCCTCGCTCGGGAGGTAGTAGGCCCGTGAAACCATGTAAGGGGATTTGTACCTCAATTGCCTCGCTCAGGAGGTAGTAGGCCCATACAACCATGTTGGGGGTTTGTACCTCAATTGCCTCGCCCAGGAAATAGTAGTCCCGTACAACCATGTAGAGGGGTTTATACCTCAATCTCCTCGCAAGGAGGTGGTAGGACTTGGTTACTAATGATGGTCTCTTCTTACACACATAAAATGTTCTACATAAGCATGTGTGACTACAAGCATCATTTATGCATGCCATATTATTATATGCACATTTATTGCGTCTATATGCATTTCGATTATATTGCCTACCACTTGTTGCATTGCATCCTACTAACTTAGTACATTCAAATGTATTATCGTATACTCTATGCCTACATGATATTACCATATAGGCATCGAAGCTTCACTTGATGATCCTCCTCCTCCACGTGGCTACTACGATTTCTCTCAAAGTAAGTTGGCGAATCCTCAACTCTGAGGACATACTTCTCTTGATTATGTCATGTGTTGACTCCTTTTGTGTTGGCTACTTATGAATATGAGGGTGATCCCAATTTCATATCTTGGCCACCGCTAAGTTCTATGTTTAGAAGTATTGTTGGACAAGTTATGTAATGATGTTATGAGTTTGATTCTCTTTGACTCTTGATGTTTTATGATATGAAAAATGTCTCACATCCCCATTTATCCCTATTTCCTATTTTCTTATTATTATTTTATTGCTTCAGCAATCATTAATGTGTAATGATATATTAAGAGGTTTGCTTGGGGTCCCTTAGGGTTCCCTATGTACTGTGTCACTTTTAGGGCCCTTGGCTTGGGCCATGATAGTTTCATTATGGGTTCACTTCATCCATGAAGCCAAACATTTCCTCTATATCAATTTTCATTATTTTAATGTTGAATATTCCATGGGTAAACTTTATTATGCATTATATATATGGTTGGAGTTGAATTCTTCAAGTGTTGAATAAGTATGCATGAATTTCTATTGAAGATAGTATCCATGAGTTGATTTATGCTTTTTGACGCTACACATGATATGAATTATGAGACTTTGGACATTAGTAAACCTTTTAGATGAATTTCATGACAACCAAAAGTAAGGGTTTTACTACTATCTTGGTGGGTTAATTGGGATGTATTTCAAACTAATTGAGTTTTACTCCTCTCATTTTCTACATTCTTCAATGGCATTATTTCAAATTTATTTGTACATTACTCACCATATTTTGATTTAAGTATTTAGCAAAGGCCACCATTGATGAAAGTGTTATTATGAGGTATGAGAATTATGAACATTGTATATTTTGAAAGGCCATTATGCATGTTATGAGCTCGTAAGAATATTGCAAGTATATGAGTAATGTGAAGCCCTTTCTTGATATTTTGATTTGATAGCTTGATGAGCTATTTTTGTATTGCTTACTTAAAAGGCCATGCCATAAGGTAGAATAATTCACGACTCCTAACGAAAACATTATATCGTAATGTAAGGACATCACTCCTACCAAAAAGATTATATCGTAAGGTAAGGATGTCATTCCTATTGAAAGATGGTATCTTACGGTAATGACATCTCCTTTACTGAAGAGATAGTATTGTAAGGTAAGGGCATGTCTAAATTCCTACTGAAAAGATTGCATCGTAAGGTAAGGGATATCTTATACCACCTACCGAAAAGGCTATTCCGTAAGGTAGAGATGTTGATGACTCTCTCCAAAAATATTATATTATAAAGCGAGTGGATGTTTATTTAGCCATTCTAATGTATGTTTGTGTAAGGCACTAAGTATAAGTTTCATATTAAGCTTATACCTATTGGTTATTGGTTATGATCATATGTCTTGATTATTATGGCATACCACCTTTGTTGTATTACACCCTGCATACTTAGTATATTGTAAGTACTAACGCACACACTATGCCTAGATGATATCACCATGTAGAGACCGGAGCTCTTATTGATCATCCTCCTCCACATGGCTAGTTGATTTGCTTGAAGAAGCCTTTGGTGAATCCTCAACTTCGAGAATAGTATCTACTTTTTATTCAGTCTTAAGACTTGTTGGATACTTTTGGATACTTATCATTTGAGGGTGAGTCCGAGAAGTGTCAGGGCCCCACTCCATTCTATGTGGAGGTGTTGGATACTATGGTTGTTATGCTTTGAGCTTAACTCTTCTTATGTTATTATCATTATGAAAGACTTCCCTTAGTCCTACATCTCTTTTATTAATGTCACTTATCGTGTTTTATATTGCTTCCCTGACCAAGGATGTGTGAATGATTTGCTAAAAGACTTGTTTTAGGTTTCTTCCGGTTCTCCATTCACTGTGTAACGTTTTGGTAGGCTTTTGTCATGACAACTCAATAAACATTTTTAAATATTAGGCACATAATATAATACCTCGTGAAATTGATAAAAATACCCCTAGAATTGACCTTGCGCGTAATGTGTCTTTCCTTGCTCCATTTGCAAATCTGAGACCAGATTTGCATCTGTGTGAAAAAATAGAGTAGGAGAATGGTCTCTACTAGACAAAAATTTAAAAAAATGTGAATTATTTTTTCCAAAAAGTTCAGAAATAGGGAGGGTTCGCGTCCTCTCAGTGATGCGTAGAGAACACGGAACCACATTTTGTCATTTTTCTGAATTTCGATAAAAAGTGAGAATTTACAAAAACATGCGCAATAACACTAGTATGTATAATGCCCTACTGTATTTCCGGAGCAATTTTTTAATGGGGATGGACAATTCTGACCTTTCCCACAACTCATATCCTAAACTAATCCTTTTTAAGTCAAATTTCGTCCCCAAAACGTGATTTTCTTTACTTATTCTCCAAAAACAAGCAAACCCTTTCAAGAACTTATGCTCAAGACTTCAAGAAAACGATAATAGGGCTTAGGAATTTCTCTAACTCTCCAATAAATTCCTTCCAAGGTATGTAAGGCCATCTTAAACCTAATATTTTGAGTTTATTTTCAAAAATATAAGTTAGTTCACTCATGAACTTTCTAGAACTAGTGAGATTAAGTTACCGTAACTTTTATTAAAGCATGTTAATTTTTATGGTATACATAGAGTCTTGACGAACACTAAAATTCTTGATTTCTATGATACGTTATTAAGGCATTATTATCAGGTTATATTTATTTATTTATAAGATATATGATTGTTGAATTTTCTTGAAAATCTTGAGAATACTTCAAGAAAAGAAAAGATTAGTTAAGTACCTTTAAAGCAAAGTTCAAGAATTGCATTTTAGAGATTTATTTTCATATATTAATCAAGAATTTAGCTTGTTTTAGTCACTGAGGTGATTCCAGTTTTTAGTTACTTTAAAGGAAGATAAATGAGAAAGCGATGTAGTAAGCTGGGCTAAGTCCCCAAGAAAGCCAGATTTCAAGAATTTTTTCTCATTTAAGTATGAGCTATATAAAATATTTTGAAAGTAGTATTGAACATCGATAGGTGTGAGAGTAGAATCACTTACTCAAACCCATAAACTACGTAACCAGTATAGGATAGGATTCTACTATAGTACTTTCCTCATTAGCCACATAGATAGCCCAGTTTTTAGATGGATCCACTCCCCTGGTTCTTTATCCCCTATCCAGCTAAGTACGGGATGGCTCTAGCAGCATAGGTAAGACGCTATATCACCACGAAGCGCATAGTAGTGGTTGTCGGTTGGAGAAATGTCACAAGCTAAGAAACTATGATTCACTTACCAGTCTCGGGATGTTATTTTCAGCATACCAGTCTTATGATTATTCTTATCTCATTTCTGACTATGATTATGTCTTTTATGATATATTATAACATCCTGATCTAAATGTTTTGGCCATCTTACATACCGTATGGACTATGTACTGATGTCCTTTGAACATGCATCATTTTATGATGTAGATGTAGGTGACATAGTTTCTCAGCAGCCGCTTTATTGAGAACCTGACAGCTATCAGTTTTGGTGAGTCCTCTTCTTAGTTTGAGGCTCTATTGATTATGCTATTTCTTTTTAGTTTTATCTCAATTCATGCTACTTAGGGCCTATCTCAGTAGCCTTTTCAGATAGTTTAATAGAGGTCCCATAGACCATGTATTAGTATTTCAGTTTCTAGTTCATTCAGATATTGCTTAAAAATTTCGCATTCAACTTATGCAGACAGTTTTAGATCATCTTATCCTTTTATGGTTTTTTTCACTATTATGAGTCTTTTGTTGAGTAAGTAGCCAGGCCATGTGGTCCGCTTGGAACTAGAAATGGTTTCCAAGTACCGGCTATGTCCATTGTGTAGGGTCGGGGAGTAACAAACTTGATATCACAACACAGAGTTCAAGAGTCCTAGGGACTCTACGGAATTGTGTCTAGTAGAGTCCGTATTATGGGTGTGAAGCGAGCCACATCTATAATAGGGGAGGCTACATGATATAAGGAAGTGCCATCCTTGTTATTCTTTGTCTCGTGCTTCTAAGTATATCTCTGGGATGTCCCTTCTAACTTGTGCGTTCATGCCATGTTTTTCATATCATGTCTCCTCACAGACTTAATAAACTTGTAAGGGGCAAGGGATGCCCAGCCAGAAGGAATGCAAACCAGCCCAGCCGAATCCCTGAAGAGCCTAGAGGCCCAGCTATGCCTGTGAAGCAGCCACAACAAGCTAACATATCCAACGCTGAGCTTTGCCAGGCCATTCATACCTTGGCTCAGGCAGTCACCACTAGGTACGTCACCAGGGAGATGGCAGGAATGATGGGGAAGATACCGCTAGAGTTAGAGAGTTTCTTCAAAATAAACCCCCAAGAGGTCACGGGATCTAATGTGAAGGAGGATCCTGAGAATTTCATTGAGTTAGAGAAGGTGTTTCAGGTGATGTGTATAGTTGACGCTGAGTGGGTTGAGTTGGCTGCCTATATGTTTAACAGGGTAGCTAGACTCTGGTTTGACTAATAGAAAGAGAGTAAGGAAAATAGGGCGCTAGCAGTTACTTGGGTAGTGTTTGAGGAGGCCTTTTCGGGACAGTACTTCCCTATAAGGCTTAAGGTAAGAGAATTTCTGAATTTGAAGCAGGAAAATATGAGTGTACAGGAGTACAACCTCAAGTTTAATCAGTTGTCCCATTACACTCTAGCTATGGTCGCAGACATGCATACAAAGATGGATCTTTTTGTGTCTAGGCTCTTTCTAATGACTAAGAGAGATGGCAGGAATGCGATGTTGATTGGAGATGTGGACATAGTCTATTTGATGATGTATATGCAGCAGGTGGAGAAGGAGAAGATCTAGGTAGGGAGGATTTTAGGAGCAAGAGGGCTAAGATATCAGGCCAGGAGTCAGGCAAGAGAGGGACTGGAGGTGGAGGTCACTCATCTTTTCAGCCTAAGATAGTCAGACCAGCACCTTCATCCACTTGTGCACCTACACCAAGGTTCAAGAATGAGCAGGAATCACAACACCGCAGTTTTTCGGGTAGCCAGTCATAGGGTAGCATAGTTCAAGGACAAAACTGCTATCCTACTTGCTGTAAGTATGGTAGATCTCATCTTGGAGAGTGCCTTATGGGCATGAATGGTTGCTTTAAGTGTGTTTAGGTGGGGCATTTCTTGAAGGATTGTCCTATAGAGAGGCGGAATATGAGAGATATAAGATCACAGATAGTTTCTTTAGCACCGCAGGGTAAGCCACCTCACTGGGGTACTACAGCAGGGACAAGTGGGGGAACAAGCCGCTTGTATACCACGGGCACTAGACAGGATCAGGAGAACTCACCAAATGTGGTTATAAATATGCTTAAAATCTTCACTTATAATGTCTATGCATTGTTAAACCTAAGATCCACTTTGTCATTTGTAACCCAATATGTAGCTATGAAGTTTGGGGTTAATCCAGAATGTCTTCATGAGCCTTTCAGTGTTTCTACTCTTACTAGAGAGTTTATTTTAGCCCAACGAATCTATAGGGCCTGTCCAGCCTCCATTTATGATAAGACTATTATAGATGATTTAATAGAGTTAGATATAGTAGAGGTTAATATCATCCTAAGCATGGATTGGCTTCATGCTAGGTATGCCTCCATAGATTACAGAACCAAAGTAGTCAAATTTCAGTCTCCTAATAAGCTAGTCTTAGAGTGGAGGGGTGGCTCAGTTGTTTCTAAAGGTTAGTTTGTATCAGATCTCAAAGCTAGAAAGCTAATCTCCTTAGGGTGTATATATCACCTATTCTGGTGCCGAGGCACTAGCTCTTCAGTTTGTTTTCATTGTGAATGAGTTCCCAGAAGTATTTCCCAAGGATCTTCCTAGAGTCCCTCCTGATAAGTAGATAGACTTTGGGATAGACACTCTTCAAGATATGCAGCCCATACCTACTCTTCCATATCGTATAGCTCCTTTAGAGCTAATATAGTTAAAGTTGCAGCTAAAAGATCTTTTCGATTAGGGTTTAATTAGACCAAGTGTCTCACCTTGGGGTGATTTAGTTCTCTTCATGCATAAAAAGGATGGTTCTCTTCGGATATGCATAGATTACCATCAGTTGAACAAGACTACCATTCAGAACAAGTATCCTCCTCCCAAAATTGATGACTTATTCGACCAACTTTAGGGTGCTACCTATTTTTCCAAGATAGATCTTAGATTTGGGTTTCATCAACTTAAAGTTAGATAGAAAGATAGTTCCAAGACAGTTTTTAGAACCAGATATGGTCATTATGAGTTTTTAGTAGTGTCCTTTGGGCTGACAAATGCACCAACAACTTTCATAGATCTTACGAATAGGGTATTAAGGTAGTACTTAGATATATTTGTTATCATGTTCATAGATGATATTCTAATTTACTCCCATAGTAAAGAGGTGTATAGAGACCATCTCAGAATTGTCCTTCAAACCCTTAAGGATCGGCAACTTTATGCTAAATTTTCGAAATGTGAGTTCTGGTTAGCATCTATGGTGTTTCTGAGGAACATTGTGTTTGGTGAGGGTATTCTGGTTGATTCCCAAAAGATTGATGCAATAAAGAATTGGTCAAGGCACACAACTCCCACAAAGATAAGAAGTTTCTTGGGCTTGGCGAGGTACTGCAGACGGTTTGTAAAGGGGTTTTCTTTTATTTCAACTTCATTAACTAAGCCGACTCAGAAGAAGACTAAGTTTGAATGGTCAGAAGCTTATGAGAAAAGTTTCCAAGAGTTGAAGACTAGGCTGACTACAGCCCCAGTCTTATCCCTACCAGATGGAGTTGATGATTTCGTGGTTAATTGTGATGCTTCTAGAGTTGGCTTAGGTTCTGTATTAATGCAAAGAGGCAAGGTGATAGCATATGCCTCCAGATAGCTTAAGATTCATGAAAAAAATTAGCCAACTTATGATCTTAAGCTTGTTGTGGTGGTGTTTACTCTAAAGATCTGGAGACACTATTTATATGGTGGAAATGTAGTTGTATTCACAGATCACAAGAGTTTGAAGTATGTGTTTTGCCAAAAGGAGTTGAATTTGAAACAGAGGAGATGGTTGCAGCTGCTGAAAGAGTATGATCTAAGTATCCTTTATCATCCAGGTAAAACTAATGTAGTTGTTGATGCTCTTCTCAAGGTGACCATGGGAAGCACAACGCATGTTTAGGAGGAAAAGAAAGAGTTAGCTAGGGAGGTTCATAGACTAGCCTGTTTGGAGGTGCAGATTGAGGATTATGACGAAGGTGGGGCCATTGTCAAAAATGGGTTAGAGTCATATTTGGTGGTAGAAGTGAAAGAAAAACAAGACAAGGATTTCATCCTTCTCTAATTGAAAGAAGATGTTTAGAAGCAGAAAGTATGGGTGTTCTCAAAAGGGGGGATGGTCTCTTAAGATACCAAGGCAGGTTGATTGTGCCGAATGTTGATGGTTGAGGCTCATAATGCCAAATACTCTATCCACCCTGGTGCTACAAAGATGTATAGAGATTTGCGAGAGGACTTTTAGTGGGGTTGTATGAAGAAGTATATTGCAAGGTTCGTGTCTATATGCCCAAACTACCACCAAGTTAATGTAGAGCACCAAAGGCCTTGTGATGTAAGCCCAGATCATTGAGATTTCAGAATAGAAATGGCAAATGATTAATATGGACTATGTAACAAGCTTACTCGATCTCGTAGATAGCATGATTTGATATGGATCATAGTAGATAGAATGACCAAGTCAGCTCACCTCCTACCTGTCAAGATGACTGATTCAACTGAGGACTATGCCAGACTCTATATTAAGGAGATTTTTAGGCTGTATGGGGTCCCTATATCTATTATGTTAGACCAAGAAGCTCAGTTTACAACACAATTTTGGAAGTACTTTCAAAAGGGGCTTGGTACGAAGGTGAATCTTAGCACAACCTTTCATCCACAGACAGATGGGCAAGTAGAGTGAACTATACAGACCTTGGAAGATATGCTAAGAGCTTGTGTGATAGACTTTAAAGGTAACTGGGATGATCATTTACCTTTGACTGAGTTTTTTTATAATAATAGTTTTCAGGTCAGCATATAGATGGCACCATATAAAGCTGTTTATAGAAGGAGGTGTAGATCACCCATAGGGTAGTTTAAAGTTGGTGAGGCATGATTGATAGGACCCCGTCTAGTACATCAAGCTATGGAAAAAGTGAATGTTATCCAGCAAAGGGTCAAGACAGCTCAGAGCAGACAAAAGTGTTACACAGATGTTAGAAGAAGATATTTAGAGTTTAAGATAGGCAATTGGGTGTAATTGAAGGTATCTCCAATGAAGGGAGTTATGAGATTCGGGAAGAAAGGGAAGTTCAATCCCCACGATATATTGGGCCATATCAGATTGAGAAGAATGGGTAGCATTGCTTACAAGTTAGAGTTACTAGCAGAGTTTAGTGTTATACATCTAGTGTTTCATATTTCCATGTTTAAGAAGTGCTTGGGAGATCCCGCTCTAATTGTCCTGGTTGAAAGTGTTGCGGTTAAGGACAACTTGTCTTATGAAGAGATTTTGGTGCAAATATTGGATCGGTAAGTTCATAAATTGAGGATTAAGGAAATTGCTTCAGTGAAGGTTCTGTGGAGGAACCAATTCATGGAGGAAGCCACATGGGAGGCCGAGGAAGATATGAAGGCCAAGTATCCACAATTGTTCGTTGTCCTAAATGAGGATCCTGAAGGTAAACTTTCATCTTTACACCTTGAAGATTTATGTGTATTAAGTTAGAAAATCATATGGTTTGAGCTAGCTCTGTTCGTATCTTTACCATTCAAGGATGAATGATCCCAAGCTCGAGATATTGTAACACCTCATGAAATGATTAAAATACCCCTAGAATTGACCTTATAAGTAATGTGTCTTCCCTTTCTCCATTTTGAAATTCGAGACGAGATTTGCAATCAATGTGAAAAATTGAGTTGAAAAATGGTCTCCACTCAACAAAAACTCGAAAAAATACAAATTATGTTTTTCCCAGAAAGTTCATTAAGGGTTTGCGTACCACACATTGTCATTTTTCTGAATTTGAATCAAAAGTGAGAATTTACAAAAAAAGTGAGAAATAGCACTAGTGCGCAATTTTCGGAGCAGGTTTATTCTTTTAATGGGGAGCGCGCACTATTGTATTTTTAGAGCAGTTTTGTTCTTTTAATAGGGAGGGACAATTTCAACCTTTTCCATAGCCCATATCCTATACTAATCTGTTTTAAGTCATATTTCATCCCCGAAATGTGATTTTCTCACTCATTCTCTAAAACCAAGCAAACACTTTCAAGAACTTAAGCTCAAGAATTCAAGAAAATGATAGTAGGGCTTAGGGATTTCTCCAACTCTCCAAAAAATTCCTTTCAAGGTATCTAAGACCACCTTAAACCTTTTATTTTGAGTATATTTTCAGAAATATAAGTTAGTTCACTCATAAACTTTCAAGAACTAGTGAGATTAAGTTCCCATAACTTTTGTAAAACCATGTTAATTTCCATGATATACATAAAGTCTTGACGAACACTAAAATTCTTGATTTCTATGATAGGTAATTAAGGCATTGTTATTAGGTTATATTTATTTATGAATAAGATATATGATTGTTGAACAAAGTTCAAGAAGTGCATTTTAGAGATTTATTTTCACATATTAATCAAGAATTTAGCATATTTTGAGTCACTGAGACGATTCCTGTTTTCATTTAAGTTAAAGGAAGTTATATGAGAAAGCTATGTAGTAAGCTAGGCTATGTCCCCAAGAAAACCAAATTTCAAGAATTTGTTATCATTTATGTATGATCTATATAAAGTATTTTGGGAGTAGAATTGAGCACCGATATGGGTGAGAGTAGAATAAATTACTCAAACTCATAAACAACGTAGCCAGCATAGGACAATATTGTACTATAGTACCTTCCTCAGCAGTCACTAAGATGGCCCAGTTTTGGGACGGATCCACTCTCCTAGTTCTTCATTCTCTAAACTGGCTAAGTACGGGACGGCTCTGACAACGTGGGAACATGTTGTATCACTATGAACCTCATAGTGGTGGTTGTCTGTTAGAGAAACTCCCCAAGCTAAGAAAGTATGATCTACTTACCAGTCTCAGCATGTTATTTTCAGCATACTAGTCTTATGATTATTGTTAGCTCATTTATGACTATGACTATGTTTTTTGTGATATATTATAACATCCTGATTTAAATGTTTTGGCAATCTTACCTACCATACATATAATATACTAACGTTCTTAAGACTTGCGTCTTGTTATAATGAAGATGCAGGTGACAGAGTTCCTCAGCAGCCACTTCATTGAGAACTTGACAACTATCAATTTTGGTGAGGCCTCTTCTCAGTTGAGGCTCTATGGATTAATTAATTTCCTTTCAGTTTAATCTTAGTTTTGGCTACTTGGGCCTACCTCAGTAGCTTTTCCAGACAGTTTAGTAGAGGTTTCATAGACCATGTATTAGAATTTCAATTTCTAGTTAATTCAAATATTGCTTAAAAGTGTTGTATTTAGCTTATGCAGACAGTTCTAGATATCTTATTGTTTTTATGGCTTTTTTTCCACTATTATGAATCTTTCACTGAGTAAGTATCCAGGTCTACTGGTCCGCTTGGAACCAAAAATATTTTTCGAGTGTCGGCCATGCCCACGGTGTAGGCTTAGGGCGTGACACATAAAAAACGTATGGAATTATTATTGTA
Source organism: Solanum sejunctum (assembly GCA_025642045.1). NCBI lineage: Eukaryota > Viridiplantae > Streptophyta > Magnoliopsida > Solanales > Solanaceae > Solanum > Solanum sejunctum. The sequence continues at coordinate 850 of JAOTQJ010156790.1, read as the reverse complement.
TCTAAACTTAAATTAATTGAAACATGCCCTTTTCCTTTTGCAACAATACAATCAGCATTTTCAATTCTAACTTTCTTATTTTCTATAAGTGTAAACTCTTTAAAAACATTTCTGTCATATATCATGTTATTTGTACAACCATTATCAATCATCCAAAAATCAGATTTCTTGGTTGCATAATAGGTTGCTACAAATAAGTGGTGTTCTTTTTTGGTGGTGAGTTGGGGTACTGTTTCATCTTTTTAAAATTTAATTTTACAAATCACAGTTTCATGACCAAGTTGTTTGCAAATCTTGCAGTACGTATCTAGCCTTTTTTCACATTTTTATGGAGGATGTCCATTTTTACCACAATGTTGAAAAGATGAGTAATTCTTCACAAATTTACCCTTGATTTGAGTTTTTTGACTGGCTACTAATGCTTTTTCAACCATGGTATCTTGCCTCATAAGCCTTCTTTGCTCTTGGGCCTGCAATATATTTAACAATTCTACCAAGGTAATCTTGGAAAAATCTTTTGTATTTTCCAAGGTAGTTATAGATACTTCATATCATTATGCCACTGCAACAATAATTACTTCAACAATTATTAAATCTTTAAATTTAGTGCCACACAATCTTACCTTGTTAACAATGCCAAGAAGGCGATCTAAGTGCTCTTTGAAGATCTCAGATTGTTAGACCCCATATTTCTTAAATTAAGTATAATTATCCAATTGAGAATATTGTTGTGAATATTGTGTAAGTTGTAATCAGGTAATTTAATTTTTTTCCGATGTATGATTGGAGTATCAAGTGAATTTGGCTTAAATAATTAAGTTTGAGTCGGAAGTCCTTGATTGGATTAAAA
>JAOTQJ010156782.1:0-29462 GCA_025642045.1 Solanum sejunctum | reverse complement strand
AACTTTCTCATGAGTAAGTTGCATGGTTGCATGCAACTTACTCATGAGAAAGTTTCATGTCAACTTACTTATTTGCAACTTACTCATTATTATGCAACTTTCTCATGAGTAAGTTGCATGCGATATACTATATGATACTGATATGGTATAAATATACTAATAAAATATATAACGAATATATTTTCTACTAATTTAGAGTTTGATAATTTTTTTATTTATTTCTTATTTATTTTTTTTTAAAAAATTCTATATATAATTGGGTATCAATATACTGCAGAGTATCATAAAGGAATGAGCTCATTCTATATGATATCGATGTGTATATATATACCGTCAGAGTATATTTCATAATATTTATGCTGATGTCAGCACGACGTCAGCATGCGAAATGACAAATGATAAGTGGGTAGAAAGGTAAATGGTTTGGCTAATGAGTCCATTAAAGGTAAAATAGTTTAGATTGAGTCCATTAAGGATAAATAATTTCAAATTAGGTTTATTTTGTGTATTTTTTCCTTTTCATTTCAATCTATTTTAATATTTTCACTTTTAATTTAACCCGTTCATTTGACACTCTTATGTTAAATCTATCAATTAATGAATGTAATTCCTCTAAATAGTTCAAAAATTAACTATTTCTTTTATAAATGGATCTCCAACACACATTTTAATTAGCTGAAGATTAAATATACTTAATAAAATATTACACCACACGTTTTAGTTAATACTAACTTTATTTTCTATGTTACAACCACAAAGTACACAAGTTTTATGCCTAATTTGTGTGAGATAAAAAGGTTATTTTCGATAAACCTTCGACTAAAAAAAACTTAGATAATAAGCATTAGTTACGATTTTTTTTTAATAAGCATTAGTTAGTAATTTGATAAAGATGATTACTCCTGCTAATTTACTTTGATTTGAGTTTCTGTCGGTGCCACCACAAGTAGTAATTTGACTTTTCTTTAAGAGAAAATTAAAATTAAAATGTGATAAGAAAATCAGCCCAAATTCTTAATGTCTGAAAAACAAATTTGAATCGGAAAATCAAACCTCCTTTTGAAGGAGTTTAAAGTTGGAAAAATGATGGGAGATTAAGTGGCTAGAAAAAAGGGAAAAGAAGAAAGAGAAATAAAATAAAAATAAAAATTAGTGGCAGATAAATTTTATCTTTGAACAATGAAAATTTATTAGCAATCATATTTAATGATAAATTAGAGATGAGAATAACAAAAACAACATATTCAGTAAAAATCCCACAAGTGGAGTCTGGAGAGAGAAAAATATACACAGATCTTATCACTATCTCGTAGAGATAGAAAGGTTATTTTCGAAAGACCTTCATCTCAAAAAATCATCCCCACAAGCAGAAAATACAAGATGTGAAACGATTAGATTAGACAATAAATGAAAATATATAGCGACAATGAAAGTAACAAAATAAATAACAGATAATGATGATAACACAATATATAATAATATGATTACTAACCTACTATAACACAAGTTTCTAACCTTCTAAGACATGTAACAAAATAAAATTATAGCAATAAAGTATTTAATAACATATGAGTGATGAATTTCATAATTGTTTTTATAGGAAAACATCTTAATTATGTAAACATCGCAAAATTCAACTCTTAGCCCAAGACTCCTAGGTCAAGCCCCACAATTCTACTCAAGTTCATACATGTTAGCCAAGCAACTCCAAGTCAAGTACCAAAAAAAGGAAAAATAAAAGTGAACACATTAAACGGTCCACTCATTTATGAATTTCTTATAAATGTTCCCTTGAGGAATATTATAAAAGGAGTAGCACATAAGTTTATTGATTAATAGATCACCAATATGATCTCCATGAATCACAAAGCATTATTCTTAGCTTCTTTTGTCATAATCCTCTGTCCATCCTCAACAGCCTGAAGGAGATTGACAGGTGTAGTACTAATCCACTCTTTGTATTATAATTTTATATTGATATGGTTGAGGGGCTCAATCGAATCATTTTCAACAGAAAATTATATTATTTATATATAATTAAAAATTATTTTTTTAATGTATATACAGTGATATTAAACACCATTACTTCTTAATTCGTCTGTTTGCTTCTTCATGTTAACAAAAATTCTAATTTCGTCAATGATAATATAACTAAACCTTATATATATGTATATATATGATACGTTTGATAGTGAGAATTTTTTTCAAATTACCTGAAAATTTCTAAACTCAATGTTGAGGTATTTGAGATTTATAACGACCCAAATATCTTATTTTCACTTTTACAAATTTTACCCTAAGTTTTTATTTTTATAAAAATAAATTAATTTAAATTATATTATATTATATGTTAAATCATTTTTTTAGGTCTCAACCTCAAAAAAATGAAAATTATTTGTAATAATACGTAGAAGCATGCATATACATGAGCTATAATATATGACATTATGTAACTATATATTCTGAGATATTGCTATTTATAACATACTTGATTTTATATTTAGTTATTTAATTAAGTTGGGTGATTTTGTTAGTTTTTCAAAAAGATATAATATGCCTTTCAACTTGGCCTCAACTCACATCTCTATGCCTTCTAATTTTGATTGTGCATACATAGACACTTAAACGTGTATAAAGTTAAACTCCTAGACACATGTATCCTACATGGCAATTTGTTTGAGACTTAAGTGTCCAGTTATAAGGGCATAGATCATGTAAAGTCAATAAAAAAATAGATTTTTATATTACATCTTTTAGAAATTTTCAAGTATAAACCATATTTCAAAACAGGTATATTTGAATTCTAAATATTTTTTAAATAATATGATCAAAACGTTCATTATTAGTATTTCAATTTTTATAGTACTTTAATTTTCATTTTTCCACATTCAAACATCATTTCTACGATGATGTATAACTTATTTTTTCATTGAATATAGGTTATAAGTGTAGTGATTATAAACTTTGAGAGGAATCATGTCCACTGCGTAGACCCCTCTTTAGTAGATTAACGCCTCCCTCAAAATCAAATATCAAACCCAGAGATTCAGTGTCACCACCGGGTAAAATTTTGCGCAAAATCCATTATTTCATTTGTCTCAGTTTATTTGATACAATTTATTGTATGTAAGTTTAAAGAAAAATTATTAGGGCACATTTATGTTACATCATGGATTGATTAGTTGACCCATATAGCGGTTCAATCCATTAAATTTTGGATGAGTTGGAAGGATTACATATTTCAAACTACAAAGAATGCAATATGATGAGATGGTAATCTTTTGGAGAAACTACTTTTTTCAGATTTTAAAAGTTAATTTTTTATCGAGATTTTAAAAGGTACTACAAAATATATTGGAAATACTTTGGGAGAAATTAGTTTTTCAGAGTCTCAAAATGTTTTCTTCTTTTATTTAATTTTTTTTGATTAAGTGAATTACTTTATTTATCAAATTGAATATGTATCCGCATAAAAAATCATTAACAAATGATGTTTAAATACATACTATCAAAATTGAAGTACTTGTCTACTGAAACTAAATTTGTAAATTTATTTATATTGAAAAATTATTTATACCACTTCTTTACATGTTTGCAGATCATGGATCATGAACAGAGATTGAGTAACAAAAAAAGTTTCTATTGACCAAGAACTTTATATTGTATTTATGTTTAATTATATATGTTGTATTGGATACTCTAGAATTGCTTACTCCAGGAAATTAAGATCTTCAATTGGGTTGAGCTAGTAATAAAGAATATTTATGCTAATTAAGTTGAATTATATTTACACTTTGTAATTAATAAGGAATTAATACTTACGTTAATTAAAGGAAATTAGCACTTTAATCCTTCAAATAATTGGTAAATTTTGATTTAGGACCTTGTGTTTTTTAGTATAAGCATGTTTAACATTTAATTCGATGGTATTGCACACTTCCGATCCCTCATGTTGTGATGTTTACAAGTTTATAAGAAATTATTTTATGTTAAAATATTAAGCAAATCAAATTGGGCGGGTATCCCCAGCATACCAAAACTAGCTAACCTAATAGGTTAGTCTTTGTCATGCCCCGGGAGGGTATCCTAGACGTGGCCGACACTCAGAGACTATTGCTAGTCCCCAAGCGAACCACTCGGCCTCAACACATCCATCCAATTAATAAACTCAATAAAAATCAGTGGAAGACTAAGATAAATGTGAGCAATGCTAATGTCTCAAAGTATATCAAATAAATAAAAGACTAGTAGAAAGAAACTAGCTGAATAAGTCTCAACAATAATACTCCAACTCTAGTCTATGAAGCCTCTACACTATCATATGGTGCCAATGACACACCCATGACTACCTCAGAATAAAATAAGCTAACTCAAAGTCTAACTCTAATAAGCATGATGAAATAAATATAACGATCCTCCAAAGTAAGGGAGGCTCACCAAATCAACTGAAACGCTCAGATCCTCAAAGGTGTGCCTGTTAACGATCTCTAGTACCTGCCTCTACATCATAAAATAATACAGTTCAAAAGGATACATCAGTATTTGGAATGTACTGGTATGTAAAATAACTGAATGAAACAAAAACAAGTAGAATAATATAGAAACAATATCAACTCAAAGTAATACTTAATCAAAATGTCAAATGTCTATCTAAAGCAAGAATAAAGAGTAGACAAATGACCCATCAACCAACTCAAAGCTCATCAATTAACTCAGCTCAACTCAACTCAACTCGATTCAGAGTACTCAAGGTGGGAACGTTCTGGGAGTTTCTCTTACCCGACAATACTCACTTATGAGCCAGTGATTTTACAACAATCACGCTAATATTGCCATAGTCATTTCATACTTGCCGGCTAAGGAATGAATATGATCCAAAAGGGATCGAAACTCTATTTTCCGCTATTATTTTAGGGGCTTTATCTTGAGTGGGGGCCATGTAATACAATAGTGCAATCCTCTCCTACGCTTGGCGACGTAGTTAATGAGTGCAAGTAGGACTCACTTTTACCTATTTTGGTGCTCCATACTCTTTTTAAGACTCAAAGCTCATAAGACTCTTCATCTCTTAACTTGCCTTATGAAGGCACTCATCCACTCAAATAGTCTCATGGAGACTCTCACCATCTCACTAACTCAAAATCAAGGGTCCTCTATTATTTTTGGGACGTTAACTCATCTTAATTAACTCAATTCTCAATAAGAACTCAAGGACTCAGGTCCTCAATTAGAAGGGGTCATTTAGACAGAACTCAATAACTCAATTATGAAGACTCATAGAATCATCAAGCTCAATTAACTCGACCTCATATTCACATCAAGATTTCACTCAACAATGCTCAAACTAAGGCTCTAGACTCCGTCCCTAGTTTTATTATGCATGCTTTTACAATTTAACAAATAGGGTTGTACAGTATCTCATGGAAAATATATAATTCACAAAATCAAGTTCACGATGATCATCAACATATGGAAATACAGGTAATAGGTATAATTTTCAAGAAAAATAATCAAGAAAGTACTTCAAGAAAATATGTATGGGGCCTTATGATGTAATACTCAGTAAAATTATCAAAATATCCTACAATAGAGACATGCGCGTAACGTGTCTTTTCATGCTCCATTTATGAATTCGAGATTAGATATGCTATTAGCATAAAAAATTGATTGAAAAAATTGGTCTCGTTCGAATTTTAGAGCAATCGAGTCAAAAAATAATTTTTCATAATTCAACGAAAAACTATATTGGTGCGCACACGTCAGGGACGCGAACCAACACTTTATTTTTTTAAAATTTATTTTTGATGAGAAACTTTGTGAAGAAAATATATAGGTTCGCGCCCAGTCCGCGACGTGGACTGTGCATTTTCATGATGAAACCTTTTCTTTTAATTTGAGGGGCACTTCGATCAATTTCCAACCCCTCTTAAACTTAGAACACGATCAATTTAGGTTGTTTTGATAAGTAAATAGAGTCTAAAATCCCATTCTAAGTCCTTCTTCACAACACTTGAAAGTTAGGGCTTGAGAGAGAAGAAAGAAGAACATGAGATTGAAAAATTCAAGGAGGATTCTTAATGGTTGATTAAAAGAGCTTTATCCAGGTATGTAAGGGTAAACTAAAAGTATGAGATTGTTTTCTCATGTGTCCCATAAATGATCTTAGATGAGAGGTGAAGGTTCTTGATATCTGCATGCATGATTCTTGAAGATTTTCTTGAAAATTATATTACTTACATGTATTTTCATATGTTGATGATCATCATAATCTTGTTTTCATGGATTGAATATTTTTACCTGAATTTATTGCATAAGCAATATTTACTATTTCATAAAGATTGCATGAATGAAGATAGGAATCGAGTCTAGCCTCGATTGGGAATGTTGATAGAGATTGTAATTGTGAATATGAGAATGTTGATAGATTGATAGTGTTTGATGGTCTATGAGTCTTTCCAAATTAAATCTAATGATTTACCTATTCGATTGTTCCCTAATGATTGTTCCTCGCCTTGAGCTATTGATCGAAATATTGATTGATTAGATGATTAGAGTCTCTATGAGATTGATTGAAAGATTATGCCTCCATGAAGCTGATTGAGATAATTAGATTGGGATAGTTTGATTGGATGGATTGTTTTATGAGCATTGAGTCATGGGAGGAGTATCGAGAACTGAAAAAGTAAGAGTTATACGGAATCGTACTCATCAAACTATGTAGCCAAGTGTATGTGAGGATTAGGACTATCACATCGTATGATGTTGAAGTTCCCTTTGAATAGAAGTCCCTGAATCAATAGGGGACTTATAGATTATTGTCTCTATTTGGACTTGTCCTTATGGCTTCGATTCGTTCTCTACCTGGCAAGTATGGAATGGCTGTGGCAATATCAGTGTGATTGTTGTACAATCATTAGATCATAAGTGATTGTTGTTGGAAAAAAATTTCTAGAAAGTTCCCAAACTGAGTACTCTGAGATGAGATGAGATAAGTTGAGATGAGTCCCTCTGAAATGAGCCTGTTTTGATTGATGAGTTGATTGGTTGATGAGTCACATGTCTATTTTTTATTCTTGATTTAGATAGATATTTGAATTAAGTTGATCATTATTTTATATTATTCTACCTGTTTGATTTCATTAAGCTATTTTACATATAGTACATTTCACCTACTGATGCCACTCTGGCGCTACATCATTTTATGATGTAGATACATGGGATAGAGATCAACAACAAGCGCATCGTTGAGAATCTTTGGACGTTCAGTGGATTGGTGAGCCCTACCCTACTTTGGAGAATTCATTTACTTTATTTTCATCATGCTTTAGAGTTAGAGTTGCTTAATTTTTATTTTATTGAGCTAGGCTTGGGTCTGTCATTGGCACCACCTAATAGTGACAGAGGTTTCATAGACTAGAGTCGGATGTTGATTGTTAAGATTGTGAGCTAGTTCTTTATACTAGACTTTTATTTATACTATTATTTTGAGACTAGACGATAGACATGCCCATTTACATTCTATTAACTTCCATTGAATGGTAAAATGATTGATTGAATGAATGTGATGAGGCCAAGTGGTTCACTTAGGGACTAGAAATAGTGTCTGGGTGCCGGCCACATCTTGGGTCCGCTCCCGGGGCGTGACACATGAACTCTCATCTCCTCTATGACCATTTATAGGGCGCATGGGATAATAATACCGTGCTTTAATTTAGTTGAATATACTTGGGGTGAAGCTTTTGACAAAGAACCTCAAGAATTCTCCTCGAACTCCTCAATTTTACGCTCCTCTTCTCTTTAGACCTAGTCTTTTTTCAGAACTTAGAAAGGACTTAGAATGAGGTTTAAAACTCTTTTTACTCTCAAAATGACCTATTTTAATCATGTTTTGAGTTTAGAAGGGATTAAAAAAGGTTTATAATGTCCCTCCTAAAATTAAGAAAAAATGTTCCGTTACGGGAAGCATGTCTGCGACATGGATTTAGTATTTTTCGTAGATAAATCTTTGAATGAGTTTTTGAATCCTATAGAAAAATTTTGCATAAAATCAAGTGTTGGTCCGCGGCAGGGGCGCGTCACGCCTCTATTCCGCCCCTTCATTGGTTCATATTTTCGCATCAAAAAATTATCTTTTGATCCAGTTGCTCTAAAAATTAATCGAGATTATTTTTCCACTCATTTTTTCATATTGATAGCATACTTGGCCTTGGATTTTTCATTCGAGCATTGGAAGACGCGTTATGTGCGTATCACTCCTCTAGGGGTATTTTGATAATTTTATAAGGTGTTATATCATCTCCCTCTTGGGATCATTCGTCCTCGAATGATGAGTAAAAAGTGGATATCAAGGCACGAATAGACTCAAGACTCATCTCAATACTCATTCAACAACTCTACTCTTGACTCCTCATCAACCTCAACAACTCTACTATAACTCAAGAATAGACATATCGACTCAAGAATAGAAACATCAACTTGGTCAAGGGTAAGAATATTACCTTCAAAAATCTCCTCAGCTGGCATGAGTAGATGCAGATGTTTAGTTCTCATATCTTTCTCTGCTTCCCACATGGCTCCCTCAATGAATTAGTTTCTCCACAAGATTTTGACTGAGGCGATCTCTTTGGTTCTCAACTTACAAACCTGATGATAGAGGATTTGGACCAAAATCTCTTCGTAAGACAGGCTATCCTTCACTCTCAACAGGGATCACAAAGTCAGGATCTATCAAGCACTTTTTCAACATTGAGATATGGAATACTAGATGAATTGCATCTAACTCGAAAGGTAACTCTAACTAATAAGCAACCTTTCTAATCCTCTTCACAATCTGATTGGGACCAATATAATGAGGACTCAATTTCCCCTTCTTCCCAAATCTCATGACACCTTTCATAGGTGATACTTTTAAGTACACCCAATCATTTACCTTGAACTCTAAGTCTCTTCTCCTCACATCGGTGTAAGATTTCTAGCGACTCTATACAGACTTCAACCTTTCTTTGATGACCTTTATCTTCTCCATTGATTGTTCGACAAGATTAGGTCCAATCAACTCGGCTTTTCCAACCTCAAACCACCCAATCAGTGGTCTATATCTCCTCCCATACAAAGCTTGGTAGAGAGATATTTGAATTATTACATAATAACTATTATTATAAGCGAATTCAATCAATGGTAAGTGATCATCCTAATTTCCTTTGAGGTCAAGAAAATAGACTCTCAACATATCCCCTAAAGTCTGAATTATACGCTCTACCTGGCCATCTATCTGTGGATAGAAGGTTGTACTCAGATTCACTTTAGTACCCAATCCCTTCTAGAAGGATCTCTAAAATCGAAAGATAAATTGAGCTCCTCTATCCGACATGATGGACAAGGAAACTCCATACAACCTCACAATCTCACGGATGTATAACTTGGCATTCTCCTCTGCAGTGTTAGTTGTCTAAACTACTAAGAAGTGAGCTAATTTGGTCATCCTATCCATGATCATCCATATCAAATAATGTTGCTTTCGAGACCCCAGTAGACCAGTAACGAAGTCTATATTGATCATCTCCCACTTCCATTCAGGAATCTCAAAGTTCTGTGCTAATCCACATGGCCTTTGATGCTCGACTTTAACTTGTTGGCAATTTGAGCACTTGGAAACAAACTCAGTAATATCTCTCTTCATTCCACTCCACTAGCAGACTTCCCTCAAGTCGTGGTACATCATGGTAGAGCCAAGATGAATAAAATATCTAAAACTATGGGCTTCGGCCATAATCCTATCTCAAACACCATTAATATCTTGAATGCACAATCTACTCTGGTATATCAACAATCCATCTTCCCTTTGGAGAAGACCATCACTTTCTGTTTGTGGACAACCTCCTTCAATTGACTTATGACAAGATCTTGGTCTTCCTTTTCTTTTACCTATGCCACTGAGGATGAAGCAGGCCTATTCTGAACATTAACTCCTCCCTTATCATTCTTCTCAAGTTGAACTCCTAATAGAGCCAATCAATGCACTTCCTTCGCTAACTCCTTCTTTCCTTACCCAACATGGGACATGCTACCCATTAATAACCTACTAAGAGCGTCAGCAACAATTTTAGCTTTACCTGGGTGGTAGAGAATTCTCATGTCATAATCCTTGAGCAACTCCAATAATCTCCTCTATCGCAGATTGAGCACTTTCTGACTGAAGACATACTGCAAGCTCTTGCGATCAGTGAACACATCCATATGCACTCCATACAAGTAGTGGCGCCATATTTTAAGTGCAAACACCACCGCAACCAACTCAAGATGACTGATCAGATAGTTCCTCTCATGAATCTTAAGTTGTCTGGAAGCATAGGCTATCACCTTCCCTCATTGTATCAACATACATCCCAATCCAAATCTCCAAGCATCACAATAGATTACAAAGTCCTTTGTCCCATCGAGAAAGGTCAGAACTGGTGCAGTAGTTAGTCTAGTCTTCAACTCTTAGAAACTCTTTTTGCATTTGTTTGACCACTAAAACTTGACATTTTTTTGAGTCAATTTGGTCAATGGTGTGGATAGGGAAGAAAATCCATCAACTAATCAATGGTAGTAGCCTGCTAACCCCAAGAAGCTTCTTATGTCGATCGGAGAAGTTGTTCTGGGCTAGTTCTTAAACATTTTAATCTTTTTGGCATCCAGTTAAATACTATCGTCGGAAATAACATAGACTAGAAAAGCCATTGACTTAAGACAAAACTCATATTTAGAGAACTTCGCATATAACTTATTCTGCTTGAGGGTCTGAAGGATAACTTTGAGGTGATTGGCATGCTCCTCTCCATCTCTCAAATACACCAATATATCGTCGATGAACATAATTAGAAACTTATCAAGATATTATTTGATATTCATCAAGTCCATGAAGGTTGCAGGTGCATTAGTAAACCTAAAGGACATGACCAAGAACTTAAAATGGCCATACCAAGTCCTAAAGGCTGTATTTGGAATATCACATTCCTCACTTTCAACTGATAGTAGACAAATTTGAGGTCTATCTTTGAGAAATAAGAGGCACCCTGAAGTTGGTCAAATAGATCATCTATCCTTAGGAGAGGATACTTATTCTTTATTGTGACCTTATTCAGTTGCCTGCAATTGATACATATTCAGAGAGATCCATCTTTCTTTCACACGAACAGGGCAGGGGCACCCCAAAGAGAAACACAAGGCCTTATAAATCCCTTCTCTAATAGATCTCTCAATTGTTCTTTCAACTATTTCACCTCAGCGGGGGCCATCCTATAAGATGGAATTGAGATAGGCTAGGTACCTGGAAGAACATTAATCACAAAGTCAATCTCTCTATAGGGAGGGATTCCAGGTAGATCCTCAGGAAACATTTGAGGAAACTCATTCATAATAGGGAATGACTCAAGAGTAGGAGACTCAACATCATCAGATTTAACTAGCACGAGGTAATAGATACAACCTTGTGAAATCAAACTTTCTGGCCCTAATATAGGAGATAAATTTTCCCTTACATGCAAAAGAATCACCTCTCTACTCAAGAACCAGTTCATTCAGGAATTGAAATTTAACGGCTCAGGCTCTATAATCAAAAAAGGTATAACTGGCGTGAAGCCAATCAATTCCAAAGATTACATCAAAATCAATCATCTCTAACTAAACCAAATCAATAAGAGTATCCTTATGATGGATTGACACTACAAAAGCTCTATAGATTCTCTCAACTCGAATAGACTCACCCACTGGAGTAGAAACATCACAGGGTTCAAGAAGACTCTTAAGGGTTCTATCAAATCTACTGGCCACATAAGTAGTTACAAATGATAGTGTGGAGCCAAGATCCATCAAAACATAACAATCAAGAAAAAATCTCAAATTATACCTGTCACAACATCTAGAGAGTTCTCCTAATCTTAGTGACTACCCATGGCATACAAAAAAATTGTTGCTCTACTTGCGCCTGACGTAGTGCCTCTATGGTTTCCTCTAGCTGGCTGGCTGATGAGAAGATTGAGCCCGGTCTGCCCGCTTTGGAAAGTCTATCTAGTAATATCCCACTTGAACATACCAGAAGCATGCATCACTCCCGTCACAACACCTACCCAAGTGTAATCTGCTACACTTACCACATAGTGGTTTACCCTGTGAACATTGGCTCCAACATTCTGAGATCTTTGATCATTCCTAGTTCTAGGCACAAGTGCACTAATAGATGATGGTGCTAGCTCAGACCAGAATCTGTTACCATTCCCTTTCTTTCCACCCTCATGACTAAATGACTTAGCTTTCTTACTTCTAAACTCCTCTCTATCATATCATCTCTCCTCATCAGCTTGTTACATGAAAGTTATCAATCTTCGATGTCCATATTACTCATAAGCATCGCTCCCCTCCTATCTCTCTTTGGCCTTCTATTAAGCCCATCAACATAAATCCTAATTCTCACCCTCATATCAGCAACCATATTTGGAGTATAACGGGATAGCTGAGTGAACTTAAGTCCATACTCTTGCACAGTAATAGAGCCTTATTTCAGATATAAGAACTCTCTTACCTTAGCCTTCCTTCATTCTCTGGGAAAAAGCGCCCCAAGAAAGCTTCCTCAAATACTATCCAAGTCAGCAATGGGGCATTCTCTCCTCCACTCTTCTTTCATTGGTCGAACCATAGTCTGGCCACACCTTGAGCTAGTAGGTAGTTAGTTCAACTCCATTAGCATCAGCCACATACATCACTTGGAACACTTTGTGAAGTTCCTTCACATAGTTCTCAGGATCCTCAGTGGATGCAGACCCCATGAACTCTGGCAGATTCATCCTCAAGAATTCTTGAACTTTAGATGTATAATGTGCATCCTATTTACCTGCTCCTTGTCTCCTAGAATGTGTTGTAATAGCCTGGGCAAGAGTCTGAATAGCCTGGAGAAGTTCAGCATTAGAAATCTCAGCTTGTGAGGGTTGGTCAACAAGGATAGCTGGATCCTTGGGCTCCTCATGTCCTTGAGGCTAGGGTGGATTAACATTCTGCATGGCGGGACGTCCTCTACCTCTGAAGGCTCTTCAAGGAGGTATGATCATAACTTTGCAACTTGTAGAGCACGGATTAGAAGAGAACTTGTTATAAACTATTACTTTATAGTACGATTTAGAATAAGAAATAAGTAAAACAATTCCTAATGTCCAATAGCCTCTTTATTAAGGATGTGGATCTCTTCACACCAATAATAAGGACTATACTAAACATGGCTTCATAGACTCCCTATGACACTTGAACTCTGTGTCCTGCTACTAAGTTAGTCACGCCCCACGAGGGTACCCTAAATATGGCTGGCACTCAGAGACTATTGCTAGTCCCCAAGCAAATCACTCAGCCTCACCACATCAATCCAATCAATAAGCTCAATAAAATTCAATGGAAGACTAAGATAAAGGTGAGCAATGCTAATGTCTCAAAGTATATCAAATAAATAAAGGTTAGTAGAAAGAAACTAGCTCAATAAGTCTCATCATAAATACTCTAACTCTAGTCTATGAAGTCTCTATCACTATCATACGGTGCCAATGACAGACCCATGGCTACCTCAGAATAAAATAAGTTAACTCAAAGTCTAACTCTAATAAGTATGATGAAATAAATATAATGATCCTCCGAAGTAAGGGAGGCTCACCAAATCAGTTGAAATGCTCAGATCCTCAATGATATGCCTATTGATGATCTCTAGTATATGCCTTTGCATCATAAAATAATGTAGTCCAAAGGGGACATCAGTACTTGGAATGTACTGGTATGTAAAATAATTGAATGAAACAAAAACAAGTAGAATAATATAGAAACAACATCAACTCAAAGTAATACTCAATCAGAATGTCAATTGTTTATCTAAAGCAAGAAAAAAGAGTAGACAAGTGACCCATCAATTAACTCAAAGATCATCAATCAACTCAACTCAACTCAATGAGACACAACTCAACTAACCTCAACTCAACTCGACTTAGAGTACTCAAGGGGAAACTTTTTGGGAGTTTATCTTATCTGACAACAATCACTTATGAGCCAGCGATTGTACAACAATCATGATGATGTTGCCATAGTCATTTCGTATTTGTTGGGTAAGGAATGAATATGATCAACAAGGGATCAAAACTCTACTATCTGCTATTGTTTAAGGGACTTTATCTCGAGCAGGGGCCATGTGATACAATGGTGTAATACCCTCCTATGCTTAGCGACTGTAATGACCCATTAAATTATCTTGAGAATTAGTCCTTTTACTTTCCTATAATATCCCTCTCATAAATTTTGAATAGGTATTCCGAACTATTCAATAGCTACAGATTCTATTTGAAAAGGGAAGACTCAAGTTCCATAGTGAGTGTTCGATTATTAAGGCAAGTGAATTTCTTAACCTTTGTTAAGTATATAGAATCTTATGCTTCTTGTGTGAGGTGTTGAGAATGATTTATATAGGCTTTGATTGAAATATTTTGATTTGGGTAATTATCCTATACTGATATTTGAATTGTAAATTAGTGATGGAGATTTATTATATGTAAAATAGTGATTATTTGTTATTGATATCGAAGTGATACTTACTTATAGAGGTGAATGTTGCTAAGGTTGTGATGGTATTGAGATTGAAGATATGGCAACATTTATGGTATTGGGTTACCCATTCTTGATTTTAAGATATATGAATTTGTACAGGCATCTTACATATTTTATTTTCATAGACATGACTATTGTTCATTTACTATGTGTTTGCTGGATGATCTACAAAAAGAAATGAAAAGCCAAAGGAAAATAGTTCTTACTAGATATGAAATAAAAATTATCGAAGAAAAATGTTTTTGGTGAATACATGGTCCATGTGTGGCCCCCATGGTTTCTGACTGAGGCATGCTTATGATCAGCGGATGTATATCGTAGGACAGACATACATCATTCTATGTGATATTCCATTGCATTGCATTACATCTCATGGCATTCATTTTTATCTCACAATGCTCTGGCTTATTATGATTATATGGAGTGCTATTGAGATTGATTATTCATTGTATCATTGACTTGTTTATGTCTTTACATGATTAGTTTTGGTATTGATTTAATTACACTTGATGAATTAGCGAGAACTTGATAAATTGTAGAATGTTCTCCTATGACTTGAAAGTGGGATAAATGAGAATTATACTATCATAGGCTTTGATCATAGAATTTTCGGATGGTATAATTGTGAAGGTTATGAATTAAGCTGTAGTTGTGGGGGTTTGGTTGGAGTGTTGGGGGTACCAGTATTCTATATTACTTAATTTTGTGTTTAGTAGTCCACTTGCTGAGTACTATATTTGGTACTCACCCCCCTTACTACAATAATTTTGTAGGTGTGAGCCCGGATTGTAAGTATTCGCCTTGAATTCCTCAATTTTACGCTCTTCTCTTTAGCCCTAGTCTTTTTTCAGAATTTAGAAAGAACTTACAATGGGGTTTAAAACCCTTTTTACGCTCAAAATGATCTAGTTTGATCGTGTTTTGAATTTAGGAGTTGAAAAAGTTTAGAATTCCCTCATGAAATTAGGAAAAAGAGTTCCATTTTGAGAAGCATGTTCGCGATGGGACTGGGCGCAAATTTGGTATTTTTCGTCAAAAATTCTCTGAAAAAGTTTTCCAATCCCACAGAAAAATTTGGGAATAAAACCAAGTGTCGTGAATCTGTCGCGCAGCCTCACTGGTTCGCATTTTCACATAAAAACATTATCTTTTGATATGATTTCTTTAAAAATCAACCGAGACTATTTCTACACTCATTTTTTCATGTCGATCGCATATCCGAGCTCAAATTTTCCATCAGAGCATGGGAAGATGCGTTAAGTGCACATCTCTCCTCTTGGGGTATTTTGGTAATTTTACTGAAGTTGCAGGCTTGAAATTTAACTGATCGAAATAGCTACAATTTAGGTAATTATATTTTGTAACTATAGCTATAGTAGTATTTATATATTTCATAATATAATTTGTGTGACATTTGTATAATTTACTACACAGTTCGCAGTGTTTGTATATTTCGTTATACGATTCAGTTAGCGTTTATATAATTTGCTATACAATTTGTGCTATTCGTATAGTTTGCTATACAATTTGTGATATTCGTATAGTTTTCTATACAATTCATTGTGGGCGAATTGAATAGTATAACTCACTGTGTTTGTACACTTTGCTATACAATTTGCACACAACACTTGTGTAATCCATTGCACAATTCATTTTGCTTGTATATTTCACAAAATAATTCGCACTACTGTCTGTACCATTGAGTCCAGAATATCAAATTTGATAGGGTAGCATAGTCCATTTGCATGCATAGGATCTCGGATGAATTTTGAGTACCCCATCAAAAATCGCAAAGTTGGAGAAAATTAGCTTTTCAGCTAATATCTGGTGTTCATTGACCTCTTTTTCGTGATTGCAGGCCCTTGTTTGCGATCATGGAGGTCAGACTAGGTTGGCCTTCGCGAATGTGAAACATTGTTCATGATCATAGAGGTCTAGCTCTGTTGAGCTTTGCAAATGCAAGGGACCCTCTGCATACATAGAGAACAATTTGAGTGGGTCCCTGATATATTTATAGGTGTTCAGGACCACCTCTAAGCTGATTCTTCAAAGAGTGATAATTTCTTCAATTTGAGCACAAATGAACTGATTCAAAGGTCTAATTTTTGTGTAATTTTGTAAGGAGTACAATGGTGAGCTTCAAAATTGAATTGGAATTATTGACTGAGATAAATTCTTAATTTTAGATATTGAGTTTATCTGATTTTGGATTGGTTTCTTGGGTGAATTCTGAGGTTTGGTATCTTGAGCATTCTAGGTCCATTTTCTGTGATTCTTGGGTCCAAATTATGGGGTTTTCCTCGAGGAATATCATGGTGTTCTTACTTTCAATTGTGGGGGCTCTGTTTGTGGTATATTCTTGTACTTAGATGCTATCATAGTTAATTTTCCTTAGACTAAACTGGGCTTAGTTGGTTCGTTTCTTGTGAAGTGCTTCTAGGCCTTGGAGTATGTCCCATTTTGGAATATGAGCCTAGGGAGCAGGTTAGGACCTTATTTTGGGTTAAACTTTGGAATTCCCAACATGGGTCTCACTTTTTTCATTTTAGACCTTGAAATTGGTCTGTCCCCATTTCTTGTGAATTTACTGTTTAAACAACCATAATGACATTGTGAATTTATTTTTGATAGCATGGCAGTATTTACAATCCTTTCAAAAGGGAAAAGCTTTGATGGTGTGAGTTAGAGCACATATAATCGGCCTACAAGTAGGCTACAACTTCTCTTTCCTTAGATTAAGCTGGTTTGTGTGAAATCATTTTGAAATAGTTAAATTTGGTTTGAGTAGCTTATTTATATGCCTTAGGTGTTAGAAATCATGATTTAGGTCTTTATTGGAGGTTCCTGGGCAAGTAAAACCATGTGAACTTCTTTGTTAGCTGTTGGTATTATTAGTGGTACCATTTTTCCTATATGTCATTGTTGTGGAGCATGTTGGCCTTAGTATAGGTTGACAGAAATCTGCTTTAGATGCCTTGATATTTTTTGGATCAACTTAGATCCCTGTAGTGTGGTGCAACAGACTAGAGTAAGGTAAATAAGCTTTATCTAGGTAGTAACTTGCCCAAATAAACACCTATCATCCATAATTCCCAAAGTTTGGCACCCTTGAGTTATGTTGGTGAAGTTAAACCGAGTTCAATTCGATCCTGGTATCAATTGATGCCTCAGAAGCTGCATTGGCTCATCTCATTGAGGAAGGAAATCATTGATGGCTATCAGCATACAGATTGAAGAAAGAAGAAGTTTGACACCTTCGATTAGTCTTAGGCGAGCATCTGAGTATTGGGTAGTCCCAGCCTCGACCCCATTTATCTTACCTAGGTACGCATTTGAGTATTCGACAATCCTAACCTCGACCTCCCTTATAAATAGGGTGAGCTTTTGGATATTGTGTAGTACTAGACTTAATCCCTCTTATACTATTTAGGAGAGCATTCAGGTAGTGACCATCCTAGCCTCGATATCCATTATCAATTGGGTAAGAATTCGAATAGTGGCAATCCTGGCCTTGATACCAGACCATATGCAGTCTTTCTATTCTTTTGCATTTGTGGTTCAGGATTAGTGATGATTCCTCGGATTTCAGTGTGGTGGAGTCTCAATTTCCTTTTATTCTCATGCTTATTGTCATTTTGTGCCCGAATCGAGCTTGAAAAGGCCCAATTGGGTGTTGAATAGAATCATATTTCAGTTAGAATTCTCCTTATCTGTGTGAATGCTCATTTACCTTACATTTGGTAGCTTACTTGACTCTGATTTAGCTTTATTCCTCTTTTATACATTGCTTTTACCTTTCCTGCTTAGTCGGACTATGATGCCTACTGAGCACTTATTGTTCTAGTACTTATACTATACTCTGCATCTACTTTTATGATGCAGGTCCGGTCACTAGTGATCAACACTAATTTATCAAGCCTGTATCAGCTTATATTAAAGACCAGGTTGAGGACTCGACGTTTTTGGATAATTTTTGTCTCCTTTAACTTGGTGGTCCGTCTTTTTGTACATTTTAAGACTAGCCAAATACTATATATATTTATGGTCCACTTTGGGGGCTTTCACTATTTCTTTTGTTTATAGTAGCTTTGTACTAGTGACTTTCAAGTTCTGGGAGGGATCTTTTGTATACATTGAGTTTAGTTTCTGCTTTTGTTTATCTGTAGTGTCTTGTGTATGCTAGATTCTGTTAGTATTCTCCCTTACAACCATTACTTATAGTTTCGAGTTATAGGTTGACTTATCTATCAGTGAGTTGTGGTAGATGCCATCATAACTCGAGATTTTGGACTATGACAATTTGAATATTGGGATGACATGAATTATATTGGTTTCTCATTCATACTAATTCATGGTATGATCTTGATCATTCATTGACTCATCGTTATGGATAGAGAGAGAGCGTGCAAATGGTTATGTTACTACTGATATGAAATTAGTTCAAACTGACCTTATGTTGTCGATATCAAAGGAGATCTCTAATTGGATTTTTATTAGGATTCTTGCCACTTAGATTAGATGATACTCTGGATTCGATACTTTCAAGATTCATGGACGTGCTTTTTCTATTGGAGATTATAGAGGCATTTTGGATGACCTCAGATTTTAAGATTCAACTAGCTGGTGCTTCGATGTTCTTTTCTGCATTATGGCTTCTGTATATGAGAAACTCTGAATGGCTTAATAGGGACATTTTAACTTTGATAGAGGATCTCATTCGCAGTTCAAAGTCCGAGCTTTGTACCTTCCATTCTGACTATTCGTTTTCCTATAATGAAGTGGACATACATAGTCCATTTATTCGAGTACATCATCATTATCTACGAATAAATGGCAGTATGAGAAATGTGCTATCTCTTGTTGATTTTGGCTTTATTGACATATCTACGGTAAGGAGACTCATTTGTGGTTTGAGATCCAGGATCTATGCTTTTTCCATTCAAAGCTCAAGAATTTGACACTTCTAGGACACCTTGGTCTATGATCCTGCACGAGTCCTACCTTGCTAGCTGGATTGGGCTTGGTCATACGAAACTTGTAGATATATGCAGTAAAGAGGTATCACACATAGCCATTACCAATATATTGTTTGGTACTTGGTCCCCCGATAGTATGAGATGTTGGTCAGGTTCTGCTTGCTAATTGTACCATCAGTACAATGGGATGCCGATTGATTATTGTTTGGTTATATTTGCACTTGTTTTTGTTATTTTGTTATATAGTTTTTCTTATTGTTTGAATATGTACCCTTTAGGCTGGGCTGGTTTAGTCCTAAGTTTTAAGGTTATTATTAGACTTTTGGAGTTTTGGTCGCTTTTGTTTCCTTTGTTAATTAGATTTTTAGCCTTTTTTCTGTTATGCTAGCAGATGGTAGACCCCAATTCTCTTAGGTATGCTTCCGTCCTCCCCCTCCTTTATCTCGTATGTCTTGTCTATTGCTTATTCTGTCAATTATCTTATTACTTGTATTATACTTGCCTTATTTATATATACTTTTTTATCGGTGGAGCTCGATCAACCTAAGCCTACTGAGCATCATTTGTTTGGTACTCATACTACACTTTTGTCCTTGTTAATCATAGTATGTGTCCCTATTTTGACTTTCTTTCGTGCAAAGCAGGCTGAGGATTTCGATGACTAGGCCAGCTCCTAGCATCCAAAATTGTCAATTTTCATTCTATAACATACACACTAATCTTTATTTTGTATTCGGAGATAATTTTTACTGCTATTGTATTTTGTATAAGCTTTGTACTCTTATTTTGTTTATTAAATGCTTAATTACTAATTGATGCCATCTATTGGGGTGGGTGTCATTTGTTATTTTTTTGATTTTGTAGTTCTTTCCCTTTTTGACAGCTTTTACTTATTATGGTTCTCTTCCATGGAATAGTCCATTGTTTAAGGTTCTAGGCTATGGGTTAGGATTAATTACCTATCGGTCAATTGGGATAGGTACCATCACAATCTGAGAAATCGGGTCATGACATTTAGTTCCAATGATATGAAAGTCCAATTCTAGTTGATGTTGTTGCACC
The DNA here is from genome assembly GCA_025642045.1 of Solanum sejunctum. Classification (NCBI taxonomy): domain Eukaryota; kingdom Viridiplantae; phylum Streptophyta; class Magnoliopsida; order Solanales; family Solanaceae; genus Solanum; species Solanum sejunctum. Next base: position 8,811 of record JAOTQJ010156782.1, on the reverse strand, counting down.
CCATCATATTTATTAGTGAATTTGTTGTAGATAGATTCTTGTCGTGACCTTTTAATTTCAATTTATTAGTTGGACTTGAAATTTAATTGCACTACTATATTACTTACGATTTGATAAAGACAAATGATACACAATTTAGTCTTGACGAATTGGAGCGGAAAATGTCATCTTTATTACATATATCTTTGAAATCAAATATATAATTGTTCGGGCAATGTAAAAGGATCACTTACATGTGAATTTTGTTTAATGTCAAAGCTAAACTAAGGGTACTGTGTGACAAAAAGATATCACCCAAACTTAAGGGTCAGTTCTACCGAGTGGTGGTTAGACCAGCACAGCTGTATAGGGTGGAATGCTGGCCGATAAAAAATATTCATATTCAGAAGATACATGTCGTAGAGATGAGGATGCTAAGATAGATGTGCGGTCACACAAGAAGTGACAAGGTTAGGAATGAGGCTATTCGGGAGATACTGGAGGTTGCACCGGTGGAGGATAAGATGAGGGAAGTGAGATTGCGATAGTTCGGACATGTGCAGAGAAGGGGTCTCGACGCTCCTGTTAGGAGGTGCGAGAGGTTGGATGTGGGAGTCACTTAGCGGGGTAGGGTTAGACCAAAGAAGTATTAGGGGGAGGTGATCAGACAAGACATGGCAAAACTCGACCTCACTGAGGACATGACCTTGGATAGAAAGTTGTGGAGGTTGCGTATTAGAGTAGCAGGCTAAGTTCCTTTTCTTCTCCCTGTTCCTCTCCTTGGTTGTCTCCTTCCTTTACTGTTAGCATTTGTACGACTTTTATCATTATCATTCCTTTTCCCTCTCATTATCTAGCATATATATGTTAGTTTTATCGTAGTAAATGACTGTCATATGCTATCCTTCCTTTTTTCCTCTCTTTTTTCTTTTCATTTTGTTCCATTTCATTTTTACATTCCATGTTATTTCATTTCATCTTACATTTTTATTTTGTCATTTCTAGCCATATCTAGTCCTTCTACTTATGGGTTTTGAGTTGAGTTGAGGGTTTTAGGAAACAGCCTCTCTACCTCGATGAGGTAGCGGTAAGGTCTGTGTACAATCTACCCTCCCCAGACCCCACTTGTGGGATACAACTGGGTATGTTGTTGTTGTTGTTGTCAAAGCTAAACTAAAACTAATCAACATTATTATAATAGCATTATGTCAACTTATCAAATTAAGCGCAACACTATTTCGATATTATTATAAAAACTCTTCAAACTTTTAAGTCATGTTTTATCATTCTAACTTTATTTTATATATCTTTCATTGATAATTTACAAGTTCACATTTCTACTTAATAAAATATGTGTGTATATTATATCTTTTCATAGCTTATTTATATGATTATACTGATTATGTTATAATTATTCAATTTGTATATGTTAACTAAAATAATTTTCTCTATAAAGTTTGACTTTAGGCCCCCAAACTTGTCAAGACAGCTCTGGTTCAAAGATGTATGAGATGTCACCCTCAAATGCAAGATATTATTACTTTCATAGGTATAGCAAGAAGATCGATCAACATCGCTCATGTGACGGTCCATCACAACTTATTTTACAAAGGTCCACAAATGTCATCCTTCATTCTTATCTCCATTGTGTTGTTTCGTTGAAAGTGATGGGCTTAGGTACATACTCTACAAAAATTGGTCGGACTTTGATACATTTGACTACCCCATCGAAAATATTTTGTTGTGGCTAGCTATACAATATTAAGATATTGAGTTAAGATACAAATATTAAATAATTAAGATTATTTATTTTTTAATATTTGAATGCATAAATTACATCTTCATCAAAAGTTAATAACTATAAAATTAACTAAAATATTAAATTATTCTAATATTGTATCAATAAAACATTTTGTTAAAAGCTGGTGATGGCTAGTTATGGTGGTTGTGGGTGTTGATTTAGGATGATGCTGGTTAGTAGTCATTTATGGATAGTAGCCAGTTGCGATGGTGATTGGTCGTAGTAGTTAATAATTGTAGTTGGTGGCAGTTGCCGCAACTTGTGTGGCTAATGATAGAGATAGCTAATGGTGGTGGTGAATAATGACAGTTGATAACATATAATAGTAAATAATGGTGGTGATTGATGTTTTATTGTGATAATGGTGATTGATGGTGTGATTGTAAATAATGACTTGTGATGGTGACAGTCAATTCTAATAATTGATAATGGTGTTGACTGTGGCTTCAAATAGTGGTTGTAGATGTTGGGCGGTGGCAATGATAGTTAATAATAGTGGTGAAAATGGTAAAAATAAATGATGAAATCGGTAAACTTTCATCTTTATAGAAATTCTTAGATAGACATCTTAATGATTAAGAGTTAGCTTATCATGATTTTCAGGTTGATTTGATGTTGAAAATTTGATGGACATGGAATTTGAATTTCAAAAACTGTACAGTTTTTTTATTTTATAAACATGAAAATCTATAATTTGCAAACACTACCAGACTTCCTCAATTCTTACAATCTTACCAAATGACCAAATCTAACCTCATAACTAAAGTATTTAAATATCTTAACAAACTATATTAATAAATTACACATCAATATTCTTTTAATTAATAAATCTTTCTGATTACATGCTGTTATAAATTTTAAATATACATAATTTTAGAATGATGAACTAATCTAATAAATCAACACTGTAGTACTCTCCATCTCACACACAATAAATTGTAATTTTTATTGTGTAAAAGTTTGTATTGAACTAGATAGTAAACAAGTGACTGTATATGCCAGTCTCATTGCAAAGAGACTCGCATATAACTATACTAAGAGAAAAGGCAAAATTAAAACAAGTAAGCAAACACATATTTGTGAAAGTTCTGACTGCAATTTAAGTGCAACAATATGTATAGATTATTGTGGTACATATTAGAGTTAAATTCTATATTACAAGTGTTTGTAATCTAAATAAGTGTTGTGGTTGTTGGGAAAACAATAGTCACGTCCAGAGTTTATACTAAATACCAATACAAGAGAGTAACAGTGACATCAAATATTATAATGGAGTAAATATGATATAATAATTGTGATGACATTTGATATTCTGATTGAGTGTTACTTTTTTGTATTATTCTACCCGTTTCTATTTCATTTAGCTATTTTACATACCTGTATATTTCAAGTACTAATGTCCCCTTTTGGACTACATCGTTTTATGATGCGGAGACAGGTACTAGAGATCGTTATTAGGCGCACCATTGAGGATCTGAGCATTTCAGCTGATTTGGTGAGCCTCCCTTACTTCTAAGGATCATTACATTTATTTCATCATGCTTATTAGAGTTAGACTTTGAATTAGCTTATTTTATTTTAAGGTAGTCATGGGTCTGTCATTGCACCATATGATAGTGACAGAGGCTTCATAGACTAGAGTTGGAGTATTGATGAAGACTTATTGAGCTAGTTTCTTTCTAGTAGCCTTTCATTTATTTGATATACTTTGAGACATTAGCATTGCTCACCTTTATCTTAGTCTTCCGTTGATTTTTATTGAGTTTATTGATTGGATGGATGTGGTGAGGCCGAGTGGTGTGCTTGGGGACTAGCAATAGTCTCTGAGTGTCTGCCACGTCTAAGATACTCTCCCCGAACGTGACAAAGACTAACTTATTGGGTCAGCTAGTTTTGGTATGCTGGGGATACTCGCTTAATTTGATGCGTTTAATATTTTAACATATAATAATTTGTTTACTTGTAAACATAACAACATGAGGGGTCAGAAGTGTGTAATACCATCGAATTGAAGGTTAAACATGCTTATACTAAAAAATACAATGTCCTAAATCAAAATTTACCAATTATTTGAAGGACTAAAGTGCTAATTTCCTTTAATTAATATAAGTATTAATTCCTTATTTATTATTAAGTGCAAACATAATTCAACTTAATTAGCATAAATATTCTTTATTACTAGCTTAACTCCACTGAAAATCTTAATTTCCTAAAGTATGCAATTCTAGAGTATCCAATACGATATATATAATTAAACATAAGTACAATAGAAAGTTCTTGTTCAATAGAAACTTCTTTTGTTATTCAATCTCTGCTCATAATTCATGATCTGCAATATGTAAAGAAGTTGTACAAATAATTTTTCAATATAAATAAACTTACAAATTTAATCTCAATAGACAAGTACGTACTTCAATTTTGATAGTATGTATGGAGACATCATTTATTAATGATTTTTTGTGCAGATACATATTCAATCTTATAAATAATTTACTTATCCAAAAAAATTTGTTTGAATAAAAGCAGAAAACATTTGAGACGCTGAAAAAGTAGTTTTTCCCAAAGCATTTCTAATATATTTTGTTGTACCTTTTTAAAATCTTGATAAAAAAAATTAACTTTTAAAATCTGAAAAAGTAGTTCCTCCTAAAGATCACCATCTCATCATATTGCATTCTTTGTAGTTTGAAATATGTAATCCTTCCAACTCGTCCAAAACTTAATGAATTGAACCGCTATATGGGTCAACTAATCAACCCATGAAGTAACATAAATGTGCCCCAATAATTTTTCTTTAAACTCACATGTAATAAATTGTATCAAATAAATTGAGATAAGTGAAATAATGAATTTTGCGCAAACTTTTACTAGGTGGTGACACTGAATCTCTGGATTTGATATTTGGTATCACGCCCCAAGTCTACACTCTAGACGTGACTGGCACTCGAGAACCATCATTGCTTCCCAAAAGAACCCTTCGCTTGGCTGACTTACTCAACTGAAAACTTTACATGCATGCAGAAGCTTTACAAAGTGAACCTTTTAAAATATTTAATAAAAGTCAAAGAATCTCAATCAAGCTTTATACGAAGTATGAAAATATCTTTTCATATGATTAGTAATAACGCTTAAAATGTTTGAATAGAAAGACTAGACCGACTCTGTTACGACCCAAGCCTACGGCCTAGATGTGACCGACAAATGAGGAACCAGAAGGAATCCCAAACAAGCCTCACAGTATATCAGTAGACATCCTTGGTTGCGAAAATAATTAAATGACATTTAAAGAATGGAAATAAGGGCAAAAAGTGGCTAAGGGAGAACTTGTCGTAACATGGAACCAAGAGATAATAGAATCAACTCATAACATAAATACATAACTTTGTCCAACAACACTTCTACTACATAGATAATGGTGGGGGGCCAAGACATACAACTAGGCTCACCCTCATAGTCATAAGTATACTATAAAGTAAGGGAATCTTAATAGATAGTGTGAGAGTAGTCCTTATCCCCGGAATGGAGGATTTGCCAAAGGCTAACTTGAACAATCCATTTAGCCAAAAGAAGAATCAATCGAAGCTATGGTCCCTATATGGTGATATCATGTAGGCAAGAGTATGAGTTAGTATATTTAAATGTAGTAAGTATGTGGGATGCAGTGGAACAATAGATAGGCATTATAATCCAAAATGCATAACGATAGGCAATAGGCATAATATAGCAATATGACCTGTATGATAAATACATAAGTAAAACATGCTTAAGTAAATCATGCTCATATAGAATATCATATGTGAAGATGAGACCAAGCTAGATTTCTAAGGTATGAACCCCACGGTAGGTTGGTGATGTTGCCACCCCATCACCTAGGTGGAGATGAGTATTAGCCCTCATTCTAGGTTGGTGATGTTGCCACCCTAACACCTAGGTAGAGATGAGTATTAACTGTCATTCTAGGTTGATGACGATGCCACCCCGTCACCCTGGTGGAGATGAGTATTTACCTTCATTCTAGGTTACCCGGGCTCTTGTCCCCCCAAGTTGGGCATGGTCTATGCAACACTTTATATAGGATTCATCATAAGCTCTAATGCAATACCTCATGTAGGAATAACAATGTACATAAGCTCATTTCATCATCATAATATCATTCATATCATATCTCATGCTTTGGACCTTCAATTCCTCAACAAAATATAACTGGACATTTTATCAAGCACCTTGGGGTGTGTAATGGGGGCAAAAGAACATGCGATTTGGAGATGAAATTATGCAGAAAAATTAGTGATAAAACCTTTAATCAATACCTTGTAACACTCTCAAGACATTCATATCAAAACCCTCATCAAATACAACATTAGATCCAAGATTTGAAGCTCAAAACATGCTAAAACAATCATACTTTCATGAACTAAAATCACTGTGCAGTAAATTTCTCAATATATAAGACCCACATGTAAAATTAATTTTAAATCAGGATATATTTTTAAGAAGAGGGTTTAGGCACCATGGGTGAAAGGACCCAATGGTTCAACACCACATACCTTAGCTTTGGAGAGGTTCTTGAAGAAGTCTTTAATGAAGACTTGAAGCTTGAATGAGGTCCTTGATGAAATCCTTAAGATTGGTCTTAAGTTTGGGACTTGAATTTTGAGTCTAAGTGTTTGAGAGGATATTGGGGAATGTTGAGGATTATATGAGGGTAAAATAAGGCTAAGTATAGGTAAAACCATGTATGGGAACCCTTGGGCCCAAGACTTGAAAGTTTTTAACCGAAATAAAAAAATAGAGCCAAAATAACACAGGTCCACGTCGTGGAGGCGACGCAAACGCTCACTGGAAATTTGCATTTTCTGCACGAACGAGTTTTGCAAAAATGGGCATATATCCTTCATCCAAACTTGGAATGAGGTGAAATGAAGTGCATTACAACGCTTATTCAAAGGGCTTTAAGTTGGTAGGTTGCGGGCTACTCAATTCTTTATGTGCTAAGAGATATGTCCCTTCAAATTTGACCCTCCTTAATAGAGTTTATTGCGATTTTTGAATTTTGATACGGTTGCTCTAAAATTCAATTTAGACCCATTTTCCATTTAATTTGACCCCTAAATAAGAATATGAAGTTGAATTTTTGAAATAACGAATAAATTTTAGATATATGGAAATTACGATTCTGAGCACTTTCGAGGCACATTTTCGGGCATTTTTTGGATCATTACAGTATCTCCCCCTTGAAAACGTCCATCCCCAAATGTAAAAGGGATGTACAAGAAAATAATAATCACAAGGAGATCAAACCCAAAAAGAATGCAACAATACACTTTAAAACACCATTTTCAAAATTCCAACATAGGCGTAAAATCATCATGAACTTGCCAACTTAAACATGATCGCATATGAATGACATAGGGGATAAAAAATAGGACTTGAAATCGTAAAAAGGACTTGACGTATTATCATGAGCTTGAATAGAATGAAAGAGATACGGATATTGCTCCTCTATGCCCGCTCTGGCTCCGTGAGAGACACATACAAATAGATGAATCTCCCCAAAGGGCCTTTAAGAACATTACATCATTATCAATCAACTTCTCCACTCATCCATCCAACACCCCCGCCAGGACCTTCTCTTAAGACAACTTATCCTCCTTAACACCCACAACCTCAAAGTGTTCTATAACACTAAAGTCACCAATACATCACATCCACCTAGAAGCAAGAAGAACCGGATGAACCATATGTACACTCAAAGGCAATTTCCAAACTTATGCAACCTTATCAACCTCCCTCTACACTCTATAAGGACTCATAATCCTCAAATCCATTGTCAATATTAAATACACCTAACCCACTTGGTACCATAGACACTATATCCCCCTTGTGAGTCAACCTACACTCTATCATTCCCTCACCCAAAACTTCTAACTTTAATAGGGCAAAATTGAGGCCTTGCTTAATCTATATCTTCCCAACCAACAAAGATTTGGATCCATCAAGAACTCTATATTACCAAGCTCAACTTCCTCCAACCAAATCCCTCAATCTAGCCAAATAATGGACCGGTCAAGTCACCTCTTTGCCACCATCATCAATACATACTAGGCTACTTAGGGCATCAATCACAACACTAGCCTAAATGGTAAAGCTAATGCACGTTCATACGATATTCCTTAAGGGGCTCTAACCATCTTCTTGCTACCCACAATGCCCACATATCATATTTAGCAAACAACATCTCATCCTCCAAAGCTTGCAATACTACCCTCAAATAATTCACAAGCTCTAAACAAATCGATACCTGATCACTAGAGACCACCACAAACATATCAAGTTAGGGTTTTAATACCCTATTTATGAAGCCCATCGACATAGCCAATGCATAAATCAACCAAACATTGCCACTAACACTCATAATGCTCATTGCTAATCCGAAAAGACACCTTAGGATATCACCTATCTTCTGTCAGGCCCCACCCTGGGGTCGTGACCAGTGCCCAATAGGGGCACGCAAACACATACTAACCAAATTCCTTTATAACCTAGTCTGAAATTCTATCGAAATTTCGACAGAGTTTCCTCTGTTTTATTGACTAACCGCACCTGCAGCAGCTCTCAGAACATACAGAAACATATACACATATACATATAAATATAAAAGCGGGATGACAAGGTCACCGCTGCGGTCCTGCCGCCTAATAAACATGTCACTCGTATAAGTACACAATGCGGTCCCATCGCCTGATCCAGTATCCAAAATCATACAATACACCCATAACCCATAAATATCCACAGACCTCTAGATAAAAGTACTGAACGATACATATTTGTCAATACATTTACAAAATATAGAAACATAAGAGGCTACCCAAATCGGCTCCTGAGACAAAAGGGGCGCTTCAACGACAACAAGGATCCTAGTGTGAAGGGTCTCTCACCTGTGCGTCTGTACCTGCGGGCATGAAACGTAGCCCCCGCATAAAGGGGGTCAGTACGATATATGTACCGAGTATATAAAGCGGTAAAGGATA